>JABUQX010103760.1:0-12500 GCA_015478945.1 Trachelipus rathkii
GGAGAGATACGTAAAAAATGGTTTCCAAACTCTGACAACCTTTTACTCAGTCCGAAATGGATAACCTGCCTAATTAAACTTAACAAGTCAATGGTCAAGAATCTAATGTTTGGAATCAGTCGGTTGAACTACAGAAACGTTCCCTCAAAGGTCAAGTTTATTAACCTCTGACCTGAATGCACTTAAATTGCAAATTACTAAAATACCACTTCTGTTTATGATCATGAGTATAAACCTTCCTTATTTTCCCAATTTCAACCACGACTCCAATCCTTTTTCTCATAATCACCTAGTTATTCGAAATGCCGCAATAAATCATTTCTTCCTAATCCAACCTATCTAATCCTAACCTTATTTCCAAATCTAAACTTCTTCTAACCCTAAACTCTGCTAATCCAAATCTTCTTCATAATTCTATACCCCCAGTAAATTTACTTTACCCAACCTATAGTCTCTCTTTGAGAAATCCCAACATGGGTAGAGGCAATAGAGATTCTTTATCCCCTATAAATAAGAGGAGAAATCTGATATTCTCCGAGAAATATATATAAGGTGTTACAACAACCGGAGACAAATTCCCGTAAAATCGTATGCCGAGCACCAGATTTCTATTGACCCTTCATCGTATTCTGGTTTTTTCCAGCAAGGATTAACCACAACTAACATTTTGAACGTCGTATTCCCGATCCCAATGAACCTTCTATGTATTTAAGGGCCACAAGAAACAGAGACTTTGAGCATGCCACTGAGGAGGCATCTGTACTGTCCTTCACACAGTTGCTCAAGAATCTCTCAAAACTTAAGGTTGTGGACTCCTGGAAAATTTAAATATTATGAATGCAAACAAGATCTCTTAGTCTACTTGGCTGATTTTGAGGCTTACTGTAGCCTTCATTATCCAAATGCCCATCACCAATGGTTGAGATTGCTAGGACGACAGCTAGAAGGCAAATTTCTTCACAATACCGAGACATCATAAAAAGATTACCGTGAATACTTCTCTGTACGGGATAATCTAGTATGTTAAGAGAATTGAAGAAAGAAAGAAACAAAGAGTATAGAATAGCAGAATATCATCCGCTCATCGATACCTCCAACGAGGCAATTAAATGTTTGCCCTTCGTTTGAATGCCTGCTAGTCAAGCATATCAAATGGACACATATGAGAGATCATCTGATTCCCTTAGAATAGCTTTTCTTTGTAGTTTGCCTCCATATATGAAACATTCGTCCGTCAATATATATAAAAATGATGGAGTTGGACGGTATTAGTAGAGCTTCCTAGGAAAATATAGTGAATTTGCGGACTCCTTATCCAGCGAGAATATCGCTTTCCGAATTCCATTTTCCCAAACTACATCCGCCTTGAGATCCGAAATCAACTTATGCCCAATAGGACTGCGCGAAAAGTGAACCTAGACAGAATCTTTGGAAATCTGTTATCAGGAAAATACTGCACTCTCCCGGATGACTGAAGGTTGCCACACAACCCAAAAATAATCATCGGCAGGCCCCTAAGAAGAAAAGTAATCCTCAAGAACGAAATAATGGGTAAGTAGCGATACTATCATGACTTCCACCAATAGTTAACAAGAACCATGATGTAAAGGTTCGTCCTGACCATAATTTCGAATTCTCGTCCCTAAGCCTGATGATCCGGATAAAAAGGTTTTGTTTGTAACTACTGTGAAAAAACCAGGTCCTCCATGGAGGAGGTTAAAATATCTGGTGAGTAATGTAGTTACTGCAAAAAGCATAACAGTCACACAGGGCCAATTGTCGACTAGGAGTCCTCCTTCCCATTGCCGCCCGATATTAGAAAAGTAGTCCGTCTGTCCCTTCTGCGTGGTCCTCACGCTGGATAGGTGTTCACACATTTAAGTGCTCCTCTCCCGTCACATCATCAGGCACGCAAAAGCCTCTTCCTTAGAACTTTCCCTTTGAAAGAGTAATTTCCCCGGTCGTGATTCTCAGAATCAATCGACCATTCACAGGCCTCCATCGTCCAAGCAAGTGGAACCATCTCTACCTGTAAGTAAAAATTTAAACCCTTGCGCTAATGATGAAGTGCGGTATGATCCCCCTTTAAACTCCTGATCTCCACGGAACTGAGTCTTCTGGTGGAGAATAACCCTTTAATCGACTCAGTCAATGATGATGGAGGTGCAGGAAATTTAAAAACTTCTAAAATTATTCCCCAGAAATCTTCCGAACGACCTCCCGGAGAATAAATAAACACTTAGAAAATCCTACGGATTAGTGTAGTCCATTGTACTCTTTCAAGAGTGACCCTCTGATATTTCAGTCGCTTTGGTTTCCCAACGCTCTAGCTTCTATTGGTTGTATGGTAGACAGTGAAGCTGGAATCAGTTTAATCAGCACTGAAATCACGAGGCGTACATGAAGAACTTGCCCTTACGGCCCTCTGTAGATATAAAAGTTAATGCCATCAGTGGTCTGGTCCGAGAACATTCAGTACCTATTGACTTCTACACTGAATGTAACTTGCACTTCCCTGACAGTGATTATGTATCTAAGCCCGTCATTTTGTTGGTAGTTCCCCAGGAATTTATGCCTGCTCCGCTGGTTTTAGGGGCTGTCGCTTTAAAAGACAATGACCTTCTCCCAGACTTAACTATGCGGGAATTAGGTACATAGATCTGATGATTGTATAGAATCCATAGCTAGGGATGAGAGTCTAAAAATCCCTTTTTATAAATGTGTCACGGTTAATTCCATTAATGTTCCCCCGTTTTCTTGTCAGATGGTGGATGTAAGTTGTCCTTCATCTAAACTCTCTTCCTTGGTAGGTTTTCAAGCAGATCCAATAGGACCTGTTGTTCCAATCCCGGGTGTATTGGATTTGAGAGATTCTTGTAGGATCGCTCTAATTAAATCCTTCTGATGTACACTCATTATTAAAGAAAAGGTACTCGTAGTAGTAGTTGTGTTCCTTGGAAGAAGAGGATCTTCTTCAAGTTAATAAACTAGGCCAGTAGATGACGATTCCGAAATCAACTTTAAAGCAGATGTATGGTCCCCCCACTAAGTTGGAAGAGGAGTTTTGCTTTGCGGAATCTATCTCTGACTCTTTGAAAAAGAAACGATTAATGCGCAGTGCTATTAAAAACATAAATCGCTCTCAGTTTCGGTTGACCACGACGTTGGAGTGCTAGCTAATAATCACCCAGCGCTATCGAGGTAGAACTGCCGATCCTGTGAGATTACAGTGGCGTCCGTTCCAGCGGTCCTTTGGCCTCAAGAATTAGAAAACAATGTCATGAACTGTTGGAGCAGAATATCATTAGACCTAAAATCCCCTTATTCAGCTCCTGTGGTTCCTGTCCGAAAACCTGACGGTAATGTGCGTTGTAGTATACTGACTTACCGAAATTAAAGTAGTGTTACTAAGACAGATCCTTCCCTTAACCTAACACTAATAGATAGTGATTTATAATATGTAGGTAATAAATATTTACAACCATTGATCGTTCGGCATTTTTATAAGTCCGAATTAGAGTTTCGAAGTCTTTGAAAACCCTGCTTTTTCCACTCATTTGCCCATACAGTATTTAAAAATGCCTTTTGGAGTAAAAAAGGTCCGGCAACATTTCAACGTGGAATGATGCTGGCGTTAGAGGAATTACCATGGTCCGAGGTTATGATATACTTAGATGATATTATTATTCTCAGTCGAAACATAGAGGATCATCTAGCTACCTTGGATCGTGTCCTTGCTGGCACTAGAGAGAAATGGGTATAAACTTAAACCCAGTAAAACCAGGCTTTGCGTCTGAGGTGACGTTCTGCGTCACGCAAATACTCCACGGAATGTATACTTCCCCTCAAAAAATCCAAAGGGGCGTTAGAATTCCCTTCCCGACTTCGCAAAACAATTAGCCAGTTTCTGGAATGGTAAATTTTTTAATAGGCGACATATATTCCCAACTGTTCTCTAGATCAGTAAGCCTTTATCATGTCAAACTGGTGGTAGATCCATTACCTGGACGCCGGAGTGTCAGCAGGCCTTCGACCAACTTAAAAAGGCTTTAGTTAACCTCACATTGTTAGGTTTCCCTGATTATAGTCCGGAGGTTTCACCTATGGAGCTCCATGTTGATGCTTCAGACCTCAGGGCTGGTGCTTGCCTTTCCCAAATCCAGACGGTGAACGCAAACCAATTGCTTTTATTTCTATAACTCTTTAATGGCGCTCAGAGAAATTATGGAAGTAATTGACAAAGAACTAACTGCTTTGCGTTGGGCTGTCAAATACCTTAGACCTTTCCTCCGTGGTATAAAATTCATAATATATCCGACACATATGCACTCATCTATTACAAAATATGAGTTGCGTGATGGAAGGTTATGCTAGGAACTATGGAAGAGCTTCTATGAATATGCTTGACATCCGTCATATATCGGCCCTAAAAATATAGTCTGGACTAGCTTCCGATCTCCCGTAAAATGTGATAATATGGAAGTACCCGAAAATCCATCTTTGGAATTCATTCCTCCTGGGTTCTTTCGATAAAAAATCACGGAGGAGGAGACTTCGTTATATAAATGCTTTTCTCTTGACTTATATGGATCGGTTGAGAGACATTTAGAGGTAAGAGATGTTCTTATCGCAGAATTACAAAAGCATCCAGTAAAATATAAACTTCAGGGTCAGTTGGTCCAAAAAAAAAACTCCGATTATTAAAACTTCCGGGTCAATTGCCAATACCAGAGGTTATAACTGCTTTTACAGATGTTTTTAAAGTTAACGTTCATATATATTATAGCCAAATAATAAAACCCTAATATATGGAAAATAACGCTGATACGTGAACCCTGTTTAATTTAAATGTTTGGCTCGGGATCACTATAACATCTCTGCTAGTCACTTCTAGTAATGAATAAACTTTATGGATCAGTCTTTTATAACCTTCTCTGTGTTATAAATTGACATTTGATCTTTCCCTGAGATGAAATAAATAAGCCCAGAGAATTTGTTAGCTTTGTTTCATCTGTTTGAAAAATTCATCTGCGATTTAATAAAAGTTCTGTTGTTCACCTACTGATTGAAAAAAGCTAATATAATGAGCAAAAATAACTTGTCTTAAACTATGAACCAGATAAGTTATTTATAAGTTTATTTCTATCTTTCTAAATCTCTTAATATACTTCCTTCTGAACTATAGTATTAAAACTATAAACATCTTCCTATACGGAAGTGGTCTTGGATGAATGCTTACTAGTATGTCTGATCGTCAAAATTTTCCAATTATGAGACGAATATCCCTCCTAGAGTAAAAGTTCTTGCCTAAGTGATCTCTTGTGTGTATGTCTTCTTCGTGTGTGAGTACAGACTAATTCAAGCTATATAATAAAGTCTTGTGTGATTGAGTAACCCAAAATTAAATCAAAAAGAGTTTATACGGTGTATATTATGCCGTATAAATAAAAATTTTTCCTAAAAATATATACTTATGGTATATATATTCATTGAAAACCACCTGCCTCTGAGAATAATATATATTAGTAATATATATATATTATTATATATATATATATATATATATATATATTTAATATATATATATATATATATATAATATATATATATATATTATATATATATATTATATATATAAGGAATAATGTGTATATATATATATGTACTTGTACAATATATATTGCTACCGATCCCCTCCGCTCCACACGAGCTTGTCATGTTTTCATGACAGGTTATGGAGTGGCGGAGCTTTAAACACTATTTTACAGATTTTCCTGGTTCCTGATGAGAGAAATTTCGCCATTGTCCAATCAGATGCCTATAGCTGGATGTGCGGAATCTTCAATCTTCCAAATCATAGGACCCAGTGGAGAGAGTAATCAGGGTTAAAAATAAAATAAAAAGAATAAGGAAAAAGACTTCCTCATATTGTTTTTATTTTACAAAAATATAATATGCCATGATTTTTAATTAAAGCTTCATGGGTTGCAGAGGTAAAGGGGTTTTCAATGAATTAAGTAAGTATTATTGATGATCCTTTCTTCTTTATTATGTGGAAAGGAGATCATCAATACGCTACAAAAAGTTATTTTGACAACCACTGAAATACATATTTTGTCCAACTCTTCTAAAGTAAAATTTTAAATTCTATATTGGAATTTAAGTACTTGTTTCCCTTTCTTTTTTTTTACTAATTAGTAGTTTCTCAGAGTTTATAGTGGGACCCGTTTTAAACATGGTGGGTCCACTGTTGAGAAAAATTGAGAAGAAAAATGAGTTTAGTTTACTCTGATTCATTTTTGTCTCCTGACTGACTGTTGAAATTAATACCTTAGCATAGAATATATATTTGTGCATTTTTATTTTTATCATAAAATCCTATCATGACTCGATTACTGCCGAATTTTGTATTTTTCAGAGTGGATAGCCGAAGTAAAAATCTCTGTCGGTTCCCAGAGTACCGGACTAGTCAACTCCTCATGATGCCTGTGGTTTCTTCTGAAGTGGCTTTTGAAGTTCTTTTGCCTACCAATGGTCTCGGCCACTAATGAAGTGAAAAAAAAATTTGTAAGACCATAGTCATATGGTCCCTGACAAGATGGGTTGAAAAAAATGCAGGATCGGGGCAAAACACTGCAACCATATATGAACCCGTTAATGATCTGTCCGTGGATGCTATTCCCGGGATCATGACCAAGATCACTGAGTCCAAGCCACTGTTTATATATATGTTCGCCTTCTACAAGATTTCCACGCTTTTAAACCAGGGATGGGGAGTCGAGAAAAAATAACTCGACTCCCGACTCAGACCCCAGATGATCCTGTATCCTCACCTCAACAAGTACCAATGGCCGGAGAAGAACATCGTCCGAGGAACCGACATCTTTGATTTCCATCATAAAAGTATTACTAGAGGCGGAGTACGTAAAGTCACTTCTCATATCTAAATACTTCAAATAAATAAGACCCTTAATGACAATTCTTTTGTATTTCACTTAATCGATAATCCAGATTATAGGATGCTCCCGTTTTCGATTTCAATACTGTCAATTGAATGAAAACCGCGCAGAAACTAGTTCCATAAGTTCACCCTTATGTCCAACCAGTCCGTAATAACTTGTTTCCATCAATTATTCCAAAGTATAACTATTTTCTCCAAGGAAGCTAAGGAACAGTAGTGTCCTTATAATTCTCCTCCTCAGTTCCAAATTATCTCACCCAGTGAATCCAGCTGTGCTTCATGTCCTCGAACATCTTCTTGTATTGCCATTCCAATGTATCTCAGTGACTATGAGTCTCTCTGATCCCAGCATTAAGGGTTGTACTCGCGTACATGCTTGCGCTGGATGATGACGGCAGATTCACTGGAATGAAATGACTGAGCATTGCAAGACAAAAAGGCTTCTGTACTATTGATGCAGGAGTTCAACAAAGAGAAAGAATCTTGCTCGTCTTTCGTCCTTGCCTAAGGCACAGAAATTATAAATAAAAATTTGTAAATTTATAATAACTGTTGAAAAAATTTATATTTGTAGTTTATAATGTAAGAGTCCTGATTGTTCCCTCTCTCTCACGCTATTCCTATGCTCTTAAGCCTCTCATCCCGTCTTTCTCTTGAAGCGACGTGGAAAAATTGAGGTGGGGGTTTAGATTAGGGGAGATATAATGGAGAATGTTGTTCGTTGTAGTAGTGCAACGGAAGTATTGGCCTCACTATACTGGCACTACAAAATAAAATTGCCTAATAAAGCTGTCACTCTGATTGTGTATAGTTGGCAAAATAACACCAAACTGAACATGCGTTGTTGAATTCGAAACTCTAATTTCTTAAACTCTAATCAAATTATTAAATAAAAACAGAGTATGTGTCTATTAAATCTCTATCCTAGTAGCTAGTTTCAGTAAAGTAGATTCCGCAGTTAGTATTTGACTAGTTTGGATTAACTTTACATTTGAATAGTTTGAATTGACTTTATATTTGACTAGTTTGAATTAACTTTACATTTGATTAATTTGAATTAACTTGGACTTTTGATATTTTGGAATGCACTTCGTGTTTTGATAGTTTAAGTTAATTTGAGTTTTTGGATATAGAGACTTTATGATTTGATGATTTACCGTGACTTGGAATTTCAATTGTAACAGATTGACTTTACATTGAGAGTGGATTGATTTTGTAGACTGAACATTTCTCCTAACCTAGACTTTTGTTATTTTTCGAAATTGATTTTGTGACTTTGATGAATTTAAATGGATTGACTATTGTATTGATTTAGATTTGTAGATTTGTTTCGATTAAGGATATTGGTGTAACATTGAAATAACTCAGTTGTGGTTGACTTTGAAATAACTCAACCTGATCTGGTCTGAAAACGAGACTTAAGTGAATACTTGAGCAGTTGAGTTTGATTTAATAATTTACTGGTTTAATTTGAATGCACCTTTGAATCAATACATTGAACTGGGATTTTAATATTTTGTTAGAAGTATTTAATTTCAAAATACGAAACTATATCAGAGGTTTATAAATCAGAATTTGTTACAGTTGGTCTAATTCAGATCGAGACCGAACTTTGAACTTTTGGTATGAGCTTTTAGACTTATTAATTGCATATTTCATTTGCATGATCTTGTTTATTTCAATTTAGCTTATAAATCATAATACTCGATTTTATAGGTACAGTTAGGCCTTAACGGTTTGGCTGTAGTATTTTAAAACAGATTTTACTTTAAATTTGGATTGATTTTTTATTTTAAGGCTTAAGTAAACGGATCTGAAAATACAAACTACAGAATCTACTTTACTGAAACTAGCTACTAGGATAGAGATTTAATAGACACACACTTGTTTTATTTTAATAATTTGATAGCAGTTTAAGAAATTAGTTTCGATATTCGACACAACGCATTGTTCAGTTTGGTTTATTTTGCCACTATACACAATCAGAGTGACAGTTTTATTAGGCAATTTTATTTGTGTAGTGCAGTATATTTGAGGCCATCTTCCGTGCACTACTACAATGCAGGAGTTCAACGAAGAGAAAGAATCTGCTGCTCGTCTTTCGTCCTTGCCTAAGGCACAGAAATTATAAATAAAAATTTGTAAATTTATAATAACTGTTGAAAAAATTTATATTGTAGTTTATATGTAAGAGTCCTGATTGTCCTTCTCTACGCTATTCTATATGGCTCTAGCCTTCTCACTCCCTTCTTTCTCTGACGACGTGGAAAAATTGAGGTGCGGGTTAGATTTAGGCGGAGGATATAAGGGCAGATGTTTGTTCGTGCATAGTTGTTGCCATTGACGACTGAAGTACCCGTAGTAACGGTTTTTAAGTTTAAGATACTCATTGTTATCCAGTCTGGACACTACGATCCAGCCTGGACGATGAGTTTATTATAGTATCATTTATGGATGTATTTATTAACAAATATGTAATATTTATAGATGTTATAATTATGTTTTCTCTTTTTAGTTGTTGATATAATTGTGCTGATATCTTATTGATAATATTATAAACAAAACCATTTGTAAAAAGTTATTTAAGAGTACAAAACATATTGTACAAAAACAACTCATAACATACTCGAAGTACTGGAAGTTAGATTATCCAGATTTTCCAGGTTAGTGAGTTATGAAAAATTAAAGTACTCCATTTAATCCATTATTATATAAATTATTAATATTATGTGTTGGAAAAGCAGTAGTAAACTGAGCATTATTGTTTACACAGTTTACTATCTTGTTGGATCAGCAAATCTTGACCAAATTGAACAAACCCCTCTTGGAAATCTAAAGGGTGAGTTCAATAAAATACATGTAAAATTATATGAAAAAATACTGTTATAAATGAAGATAACGTGTGATCAAGTGTATTAACACCCAGTTATTATTATTTTGACAGGGTTTCAGTTCCTGATTTCAGTCTCTGGTTTCAGTTTTGTTTTTCGGTTCCTGGTTTCAGTTCCAGTTCTGTGTATGTTTTCAGTTCCTGTTTATGTTTCTGTTTTGTTATATGTTGGCTTTTGATCTCCAAAATCCTCAGCTAAGTATAGTATATTTGTCGTAATTGAGTCAGAATTTCTACTTCCTCCCTTAACTTCATTGCACGAATAATATTTGGAAGCGGTTGGTTTCCACTCTTGAATCTGATCCTGAGTTGTTGAACTAATGTACATAATCATAATACATTGTATTCTAAGTTATTACTATTTAGTATTTTATCTATTAAGATATGACAAACTTTTATAATTTATATAACTTTTATTATCATATTGTTTGGGAGTGGATTGTGTTTATCTTTTTAGCGCTTCATAAACCTCCACATGTTATACTATATTTTGAGCGAAATTATAGTTAAACAAACTTTTTTAAGTGGTCATATCCTTAGATTTTGCATTCTCTATTGACTATTATTATTTCGTTATTGCTTTTTCTCTGGAAAAACTACTGATTTAATCTCCACTAAAAATAATCTGATTAGTCTCCATTGATAGATAGACTCCGGGAACGATCTAAGTTAAGTATAAATTCCTTTCATTCTGGTAAGCCTGTAAATTATATGCATAATTGCTTATTCCACCTTAATAAAATACTCAACAATCCCAAATTGAATACGTCACCAGTCAGCAGGCCAACGGAGTCCCGAACAATCTCCCCTCATGTTACGGAAAAGCCTAACCTGTCTCCGTAACACCTTCTGATGTGTCAGTTGGTTGCCGTGTGGCTTACTAGACATTCAAACCACATTTATCGAACATCACCTTAACACTATCTCCGTCTTATTATATCTTTTGACCTCCTGAATTATTCAAGTCTTTTCAATCTTCGCCAACGAGGAAAGAGTGGAGAAGCACCTTCCAGTCTGGTACACTAGTTGATTCCAGCGTGCTCCTCTCCGCAACATATAATTATATAATAATATAATAGTTAATACTATATATATATATATATATATTATTATATACTAATATAATTATATTAATAATATAATATAATATATATATATATAAAAATATATATATATATATATATATAGTGCTTACATAAAAAAAACTCATTTTTTCAGTTTTTGGCCTATAACTATTAAACTATTTTACATATCGGACTTTTATAATAATTTCTTATATGGCAAGGGGCCTAGGCTATAATCCCATGAAAAATTATTTGTTTCGCTTAATACTTTTAATAATTATTTTACCATCCACAAAAAAAAAAAAAAAAAAAACCCACGTTTACAAAAAAAACCAATGTAACAAAAAATAAAACCCACTTCTAAAAACACTCTTAAGAGTGACAATATGTCATCATATGCTAGTTAAATCTTGTTTAACCATATTTTTATGAAAAAAATATTATTAAAAATAGTAAAAAATACAAAGTAAAATTTAATATGAATTAACATAATAATAAGGCAATTTCAGAAAAAAAATCGACCTTTTTTTTGGTTTTTAAGTAACTGTAACTTAAAAACTTATAACACTTACAGAAATTAGTTCTAGATATAATAAAATAGGCATTTTGCAATCATTTAATGTAAAGAATTAAAAATAAAAATAAAATATTTTTAAAAAATTTTCTAAAAAAAAGGAAAAAAAAATTTGGGGGGGCATTTTTGAAAAAAATAGAAAAAATATATTAAATTTTATCAATATTTGGTTGACACTAGCTGAAATGAGCCTTGCTAAAGTAATAAGTAAGAATGATAAATTAGCTGTATTGCCAGATTTAGCTGTTTTTTACAAATCTGGCAACCCTCGGCAATTTTTAGCTACTTTTTAGTTTTTGTTGGTTGTCAGGTATGTTTAATATGTGTTTCCCGATGCCTCGAGTTGATTTCCGTGTTACTGATCAATGCCCCCCCATCAAGTGAGGGCGGTGGGGGAAATGGAATAGAAATCTAAATTGCCCGTTATAAATGTTAAAAAAAATAACTTTTTAATGATTGTGCTATCACTATGTATTTTCATATTATACAATAGCTTAAACACCGCAAAAATCCAAAATGATCAAAATTTTACAATTATTTTTTTATTTTTCGTACACAGACTATAAATCAAAATTAAAATTTAAACCTTTTTTTTTTTGCCAGAAAAAATCAAAAAAATTTCTAGGTTATTTATATATTTTAAATTTTTTTTTTTTGCAGTCCACTGCACCTGTTAATCTGCACAACTTTATAAAAAAAAAAAAAAATTTTTTAAAACTTTTTTGTAAAACACATGGGTTTTTTTTTGTCAAAGTGGTTTTTTTTTATGTTATTACATTTTTTTCTGGGGGGTTTTCGGACCCACACTGACAGAATAAAAAAAACAACCATACAGCATGTTGATAGGAGTTATAGCGCATATACATGCACATTTTAATAATTTGGAATTGTTTTTTTTTTCGTTGAAAGTGGGTTTTTTTTAGAGCTCAACTCAAGGTTGGGGGGGGGGGAGGTCTGCATAAAATTTCATGAAATTTGGTGTGGAATGAGATCAAGGAACAACAGGAATGA
>JABUQX010103760.1:17500-19800 GCA_015478945.1 Trachelipus rathkii
CGAAGTTCTCACTAAATAAAATGAGAGAGAGAGAGAAGAGTGAGCAGGATATTCAATGAACTGTAGAATAATTTTCACTTGACGCCATCTCTCTGTGTGTGGATGATGAGAGGAAAGAGTGTGGAAGAGACTGCAGTGCGTGTATTTTTTTTTTTTGTGGATTATATTTATATTTTTGTCACACTTGTCACCGTGAGCGCGTGAATTGAATGTGTTGATTTTTTTTTTTATGTGAGATAATATTTTTAAAGTAACATACCGGTGTTAGTAAGTACTAATATTTAATTGATGCATTTTAATTTATCTCGTTTATATATTTCTTTATATACTATATATTATATAATAATATATATACATATATTATATAATATAGATATATAGTATATATATATATATATATATAATATATATATATTTTATTGAAGGTAATTAATATATATTTGTGTTTTTAAGGTACTATGATTTGTAGAAGAAAAAGAAAGGAACGTAAGCAGTACAGAATTTGTCCTGAAGATTACTTTTTGCCTAACCTACGGCCATTTCTTAAAGCATTTCGATAAAAGGGTTTTTTTGGAAGTAGTTTTATTCCTCCTTCATTCACCACCCTCTAATTTAATTGTAACTAAAAATTTAATTTATTTATTTATTATTCTTCTCGATTATTTTTTTAAAATTTAAAATATTTATTTATTTTTTTATTTTTTTTTTTTTTATAATGCTTGCTTTTATTTTATCGGTGCTAACTCTCGAGGTTAATGAATTTTTGCAAGATCGATTTATGAAGATGTCCGGAGGAACATTGCTTGGAAGAGAAGCAACAGTTTTGAGTCTGGGTATTGGTCAAATAAAATAAAAATTTTGGTTTTTTTTTTTTATATGTGGTGTCGTAAATAACAACTTTGTGTTTGTCCTCGTTTTTGTCTATTTTGAAGTATTTATTTCTTTTGTGAGTCGTAGTTTTTGTCATATTTGTCATTTTTTTTTTTTGTCTGTTGTGAATTATTTGTTTCTTGTGTACGTCGTTATTCTTCTGTCAACTTTTTGTCCATTGTCCTATTTTTGTATTCCTTTTAACGTGTTTCATTTTTAAATGCCTTCCGATACGGAGGAAGAAAACGTGCTTTTAACTGACGATAATAAGGAGAATTTCACCCACTAGTGGTGGGGGGCAACAACCGAGTAATATTTCCGCGAAGAAAAATTTTTTCTTCTAGCGTTTCGCGTATCATTAACATTCCGAAAACAAGTCTAAGCCTACATTGATAATTGGCAGATTAACCCATATCACAAAACGAGTCCAAACGACATTCCTATTTTGATAGGTTACATAGACGACTGTTGGCGAGGGCCGAGTCTAAATCGTGTTCGCTGCTATTGAGCTTTTATCTTTGCTGACGAAGGAAAAGGAATAGCAACGATAGCAGAGACTGAGGGCTTATACCCGATGTTCCTTTTCCAAAAGAAGGTAATTCGTTTCAGCGCTTATATTATCGACCCCAGGATTTTGTTTCAGGCGACTTCTTGGCTTCAGTTCAATATTGATATATTGATTTATTTATCGTTTACTATTCAATAATTATAAGAGTTCTTTCGAGGCTTTTAAAGATTTTATTGACGTGAAGTGGAAAACTAATCACCACTTACTCACTACTGAGTACCTTACAGAGAGTCTCGCCATAAGGGGCTTACAACAAATGTTCTAGATTCGTCTTCCGATGTTACATTGGTGTTGGATTTTTACCACCGGAACGAACGTAGGTTGTTAAATTATTTTGCTTCTTGTATATAAGTTGCTAAGGCCGCAGTTCCAGGAGGATTCTGAATGAGGATTCAGACATTTCAATTCGATACCGGCAACAGATTCAAAAATAATTTGAAGAAGAAGCCAATATTAAATAGTGGTAAGGTTGCATCGTCTTCAGGGAAGACGTCTAATTTCAATAATGCTATTCCTGTTTATACAGCTCAACACGAAAGAAACCAAGTTACTCCTTCTTTTCACCAGTCTCATAGGGTGAGAACTCAACCTAATAATGTTGCATATTCTTTTTCTAAACCTCAGACTCCGAGACGTCAAGATACACGGAGTAATGTATTTTGCAAAACGTGTGAAAGGGTAGGTCACCATACGTCCCAATGTATATACGGACCTTTTTGCTCTCTCTGTTTCCAAAAACATATTCGTGGCTCGCAGAGGAGATGCCAAAACAGTTTGGAATCCTCATTCTTCTCAAAGTTTAAATCGTATTAAGGTAATCACGCCTTCGGAACTAGAGAAATATTCTCAAAGTAGGAATAAT
>JABUQX010103761.1:10000-15000 GCA_015478945.1 Trachelipus rathkii
AAGTAATGACTAAGTGGTTGAAGCCCTAATTAGACAATTATTTATGCAGCATATAAAAATATGCTGCTCGTATAAACATTATATAAAATTATTAAACACATTTTGTTTATTCTAAAAAAAATTATTATTGTTTTATTACAAATATCAAATATAAATGATTAAAGTCATATTTAAATATCATTGTGACCCTAACATTATTTAAAAATAAGTTCTTTTATATGATCACAACGTAAATTTTATTATTATAATGTTTATAACATAAAAATAACATTTAACATACCTTACATATGAATAAATTGCTAACATTAACAAAATTAGCTTCATAATACCTGTAAGTAACTAACCACATTACAAAACTTAATTTTTTCCCACTTTTTCAAACATATCTCATACATTACTGAGTTATTTTTACATCATCATCATCATAGTAATAACAAAACCTAGCAAATATTTATCATTACCTAACCTAATTATCACACTGACCTACGAATATTTGCTAACATAACAAAGTTTTAGCATTTGTAAAGTAATATAATATCACCTAAACTAACAACATATTAGACATCGGCAATCCTAACATTCCCTACGACAGAATAAACTGTTAATGTCAGCATGTTTAACAGCTTAACAACAGTAAAGAAGCTGACATTACCTACAAAACCTAACATTTCCCCATGTTCCATCACATCTATAGCATATCAATGTTAATTTTGCATTTACATAGTAATAAGTAATTATTTAGGAAAACTTGGCAAAATTTATTATAATTTAACCTAGTCTTTATACTGATCAATGAATTATTGCTAACATAACAAAGTTTAATCATAAGAGAAGCTAACATAATACCACCTAAACTAGGAATATAACATACCTAGCATACCTTGCGTATGAATAAAATTTTAACATTAGCAAAGCACCCTGTATGTCTAAGGAAAATAAGCTAGCATCACCAAGCAAATTTCAGCCTCTTACTTTTCCATCATATCTATATCATGTCAAAGTTAATTTAACATTAACATTTAACAATAACATTGTAATATTTAAGAAAACCTAATAAAAATTCATCATAACCATGGTGTAAGCGGGTAACTAAGGCCTTCAGCCTTATTTTCTAGATTTAACTATAGTTAAATCTAGAAAACTAATTTGATTCTATTTTTCTTCCTCAAACATAAATTGGATGTTTTAAAGTTTATTATTGAGACGTTCCAGAATATTATAAGAGTAGGTGTTTTTATCTATGATAGAGTAAACGTCATCAATATTTCTAATCAATAATGTTAAATCCCTAGAGAAATCCCATGCTAATGCCATAAAGTAGGTCGTAAGTACTCTCCATATATATAATATATATATAAATATATATATATATATATATTAATTATAAATATATATATATATATATATATATATATATATATATATATTATATATATATATATAATATATATATATATATATATATATATATTCTCACCACATAAACCTCAATCCCGAGATCGGAAATTGGTCAGGGAAAGTATTTGTATGGTTTCTGACCAAGTGGAAAGTGCAAGGATATTGAGGCCCGATAGCAAGCCCTGCTTCAGCGCAACGCAGTCGGAGTGCTTGCCACCGCAGGCGTGGGTTCGCATCCTAATACGCGGCCTTTCCAATGCGAGAAGCATGAGAAGAGTGATTTGTATGTGAATAGATTGTTCTGTTGTATGTGTTGGCTATGTTTGTAGTGATGTGTGTGTATTGAGATTAGTGTAATACACTATGCCGTAAACTACAATACGTAAATATTGCAGAAAATCTCCTACTAACGACAATTTTTTGTGTCCGTTCACGTAGCCGAACGAGGATTCGAACCCATACTGAGAGGGAATCTATATTATATATATATTATATATAATTAATAATATATTTATATTTATAATATAGATATATATATATAAAAAATATATATATAAAAAAAATTTTTTATATATATATATATATATATATATATATATATATATATATATATTTTAAAATATACATATATAATAAGTGAAAAATGTAAAAAAAAATAAAATTAAAACAAAAACGAGAATTTATTATTAATATTATTTATTATTATTAATTATTATTATTATTATTATTATTATTATTATTATTATTATTATTATTATTATTATTATTATTATTATTATTATTTTATTATTTATTTTCATTTTATGTTAATTTATATATTTATTATTATTATTATTATTATTATTTTTATTATTATTATTATTTTTACTTTTATTATTTAATTTTGCTATTATTTTTGATTATTATTATTCATTATTAATGTAAGAAAATTAAGGAACATTAAAACCTTCATAAACTATTAACCTAAATATTATTATTATTATTTATTATTATTTATTATTATTATTATTATTATTATTATTATTAATTATATTAATTATTATTCTATTATTATTAATATTATTTTATCATTATTATTATTATTATTTTTTATTATTAATTATATTTTATTTTATTATTATTTATTATTATTATTATTATTATTATTATTATTATTATTATTATTATTATTATTATTATTATTATTATTATTATTATTATTATTATTATTATTATTATTATTATTATTATTATTATTATTATTATTATTATTATTATTATTGATTATTATTATTATTATTATTATTATTATTATTATTATTATTATTATTATTAATTATTATTATTATTATTTATTATTATTATTATTATTATTTATTATTACCGCAGTTGCAATACGAAGTATATTAAGAAGGATTTCTTCAAGGGGGTGCTATGGGCTGGGAACTTCTTTTTCTACTGTTTTTTCGACCCTTTTATGGTTACTGAATACTGGAAGAATCCTTTCCGGCAACACCATCCTAAAAGCATGCAGGATATGGGGACTATGTATAGTATATATATATATATATATATTATATATATATATATATATATATATATATATATATATATATATATATATATATATATATATATATATATATATATATATATATATATATATATAAATATTTATTATTAAATATAAATATAGCATATATATATATATATATATATATATATATATATATATAAGCATGCATATATATATATATATATATATATATATATATATATATATGTATGTATCATCATCATCATCCTTCTCTCCCCAAAATTGGGGGTAAGGTGCTTAGCATGCACTGGAAACAGAAAAGTAGTAGAAGAATATGATGAAAGTCGAAAAGAAACCCCAGCCCTACCGCCCCCTTTATGCCCATTAGTGAGAGCTTGCTGCAGTCAGGAAAATCCACCCTAGAGCTTTACGGGACCGAGACGTAGCCTCACCATTGCATTCCTTATCCTTGGTGAGCCACAACCATACCCCCTCACAAAACCCCGCCATTCACTCTTATTATGCACCTTTCTTCTCGCCTCTGCCAAACTCAAATTCCTCTCTTCCAGGCATTCTTCCAGGCATTCCTTTACTGACTCAATCCACTTTTCTTTGGTCTCCCAGCTGGTCGATTCCCAGCACACTCACCACTATACATACATCCGCTTGACCAACCGACTATCATCCATCCTTTCCACATGACCAAACCATCTCAACGTACTTTCATTTATTCTCTAATGCGTTTATTCCTCATTTTATCAATTCTTCTCACACCTAATACGCCCTTAAGATTGTCCATCTGAACACATTGAACTTTAGATCTATACCCCTTATTACAGACCAAAGTTTCACTACAATACATCAGCGCAGGTAACAACATACCCTCTTGTAAGACCCTAGCACACTCAAGACTTAGTCCCTTTATATCCACCAAGGATCTAATTGCTCCAGCCACCTTCCTACCATTCACAACTTTCCTTCTACACTCTGCATCATCCATTCCCTTTTCATCCAACATATATCCTAAGTATTTAAACTCAGACACTTGTTCCAGTTTCTCACCATCTAACATTTCACTTCGAGGACTGTCTTCACTCACAACCATAACCTTACTCTTATCTACGTTTACCAAACCCCTCCTTTTACACACACCCTGCCAAATCCCTTTACCAATTCTCTCAAACTCTCTCTTCAGATTCACCACACAAAACCAAATCATCCGCATATAATAGGTAGGGCACCCTCCGCTCTTCCATTCTCCATCATTCTAACACCATTTCCTGCCACCCACATCTCTAATTCTTTCATAACCCCTTCCACATACAAATTGAATAACCAAAAAGACATGACACATCCCTGCCTCACTCCGCTTTTAAGATTAAACTAATCACTTTCAACTCCATTAATTCTTACACACGCCTCAATCGTCATACATACTTTTGATTCCATTCAAAAACCTACCACCAACACCTTTTTATCATTAATCCCTGCCATAGAGCTTCTCTATTAATCCTATCATATGCCTGTTGCAAATCCATAAAACCTAAATACAATTTCTACTTCTTCTCTCTCATTTTCTCAATCATTAGTTTCAATTTAAAGATATGAACGACACATCCTCTACCACTTCTTAGCGCACCTTGTTCTTCACCAATCAGTCCCTCAGTCAGTCGACGCACTCTTTCGACAAAAATACCAGCATATATCTTCCCTACAACACTCAATAAACTAATTCCCCTCTAATTTCTACAGTTATCCTTATATAAGGGTACTATTACTTCTCTCCTCCAATCCCTCGGAACTGTACCCTCCATAAACTTTTTGTTATACAACTTCCAAATCCAATCAATCTCCATCTCGCATCCGTTCTTGCTCATTTCACCAGTAATTTCATCTATACCTGCATATTTACCATTCTTCAACTTTCTCACTCTACCCGTTACCTCCTACTTACTAAAGACCTCATCCCCAAAATATCTATTCTTTCCTGCGCCATCAAACCCACACATATTTACTATCACCTCTTCCATACTGCCAATGTTATGCAGATTTTCGAAGTGTTCCCTCCACACTCTCCTCATATCCA
>JABUQX010103761.1:20000-28072 GCA_015478945.1 Trachelipus rathkii
TGTAAAGATGATAAATTACATTAAATCGCGACCTTTGAAGTGTAGACTCTTTGAAAAAATATGTTGTGAAATGGATGCACCATATATCTCATTATTATTACATACAGAAGTATGATGGTTATCTCGTGGTAGAGTACTAAACCGCGTTCTCACACTCAAAGAGGAACTAAAAGTCTTTTTGAGAAAGAGAAACATGATGCATTTTCTAGGTTGCTGCAAAATGATGATTGGTGTTTACAGCTGTCATATCTGTCAGATATTTTTAGTAAACTAAATGAATTAAATACTTCATTGCAGGGACGACAAGAAACAATAATTTCTTCAACCAATAAAATGAAAGGTTTCATGAGAAAGATAGCTTCTTGGAAATCTGCAATTGAGAAAAGTGATTTTTCAAATTTTCCATCCCTTTTATAATTTTCGGAACGTAATGGCGAGGAAAAGCTAAAAGACCTCATTCTTGATCATTTATCAAAATTGCAAGATGCAGTAGATAAGTACTTTCCTTCTCTGAAGAACTAGATTTCACACTTACTTCAAAGAGACGAATTTGATGAAGAACCAGATTTCACACAAGCTTTACTAAAAGGAGTATTTAGTTCAATGTGATCTCTGCCCTGATTCTTTACTGAAATTAAACTTGAGAAGACTGACTTATCAGTGGCTTCTTTTTGGCTTAGCATATAAAAGGAGTATCCTAACCTAGTAGAAAAAGCCACAAGTTTCCTTTTGCCATTTTCAACATCATACTTTTGTGAACAAACTTTCTCTGCAATGGTCACAATAAAATGCAAAACAAGAAATAGATTGTTGAATCTTGAGGAAAATATGCGTGTTGCGTTATCAAACATCAGACCTAACATACAATATTTGTGCTCCAAGCATCAAGCACAAATTTTCCATTAATATTATTAATCGATTCTAACTATAAACCTAAGTTTCAAATTTTAAATTGTATGTTATTTAAATACTTTTAACCTGAAAATCTATTATTTATTATGTATTATTATTATTATTATTATTATTATTATTTATTATTATTATTATTATTATTATTATTATTATTATTATTATTATTATTATTATTATTATTATTATTATTATTATTATTATTATAATAATTATTATTGTAACAAGTGTGCCTCAAAAATTCCAGAGCCTCAAATAGGGTGCCGTGAATTCTAGGGGGGGCAGCTGCCCCCCCCCTGCACCCACCTAGACGCCCATATATATATATGTTATATATATATATATATATATATATATATATATATATATATATATATATATATATATATATATATATATATATATATATATATATATATATATATATACATATACATATATATATATATATATATATATATATATATATATATATAGTCTATATATTAATAGCTATATATAATATAAGTGATTATGAAGGTGGTATATATATATATATATATATATATATATATATATATATATGTGTCAAATTTTTTGACTTCCTTTTTCAAAAAATGAGGGGGTCAAAAAGTTGTGTTTTGGTTAGCGATTCACAATTATATTTACAAGAACTGGCAATTACATTGGTTTGCTTGGTAAATAGCTACTTCAAATTCGTGATATTTTCACGTTTCATGTAAAATTCGCAGCAAACTGTCTTCTCTAAAGAAGTGCCTTCTTATCATTATTTCTGTCTGTACTTCTGCTCTAAGGTTAAGAATATACTTATATTATACTATAACATCTGTAAAAAAATTTAATGCCACTCGTAAAAGTTTTTAAACTAGCAATATCATTATTATTAATTATTATTAATTATTTATTATTATTATTATACAAATAGTGACATTTTCTTGTTTTTCTTTTTCCAGGCATGAATAGTTTCTTCCACTTGCAAAATCTGAAAATTCAGAACCATGGCTAGTAAAAGGAAGACAAGACTGGTAACTTCCACTCACATGAGTAACTTCATTGGAACTGGTCAAGAAATGCTGCCTTCTGAACTCCCAACTCTAGTACAGTAATAAGAGTTACATTACAACCAATGGAAGTTCCTTTCGAGGTAGATGAAGAGCCAACTGATGTTACAGATGAAGAATCTGAAGATCCTTTGCAAATTCCATGTGATGATTTTGATGTACCTTCTACTTCAAGTACAAGTCAGTATAATACATTACAATTGCGCAATGTTGCATTGCAAAGTATTAGGTATGGTGTCGGTCTACGTGCTACAGCTGCCATTACAACAGCTGCATTTTTGGATGCTGGATTAATTACTGAAGGAGACAGGAGACTTGTGGTTGATCACAATAAAGTAAAAAGGGCACAAGAAAAAGTCATGAAATCACTTGATGACGAATTTCATGCTCGATGCCGGATAGGCAATATTGAATGTATCTTCTTTGATGGACGCAAAGATTCCACTAAAGTTCTGTTACAAGCAGAAGAATCGAACTACTAACGCAAATTACGGTGATGAGCGCAGACGCAGCCTGAAGCTGTGAGATTAAAATTCAGCAGGGAAACACGGCAAGATGGAAGTAATCTACAGAACAGATGTGGCAGGAAAGAAGGAAGCACCGCAGCGAACTAGTCTGGAGTTACCAATATCAACACAAAACTCATGTGCAGATACAGCACCTCTTGTACTACGAGGGCGACGTAAAGGTGGTGGT
Organism: Trachelipus rathkii; assembly: GCA_015478945.1. Taxonomy (NCBI): domain Eukaryota; kingdom Metazoa; phylum Arthropoda; class Malacostraca; order Isopoda; family Trachelipodidae; genus Trachelipus; species Trachelipus rathkii. The sequence continues at coordinate 22,667 of JABUQX010103761.1, forward strand.
AAGCGAGTGATAAGTTCCCTCGAGCACCTGCCACTACGGTACCTATAGAAAAGAGATAAAGCACCAACATCGCGCCGCAAAGATAGAGGCTCAAGTGAACTGGAAAGTACAGAACAATTTATGTTTTACTTCGACTTAATCCCACGGGAGCCGGGTGAAACCAGAGCCCCCCAGATATGAGAGCAGTACTTCATACAAGGGCGGATGAGGCCCTTGTATAGCTGGAGCAACTGAGAAGAGGAAAAAAAGTCTCGCAGTCTAAACAGAACTCCAGTTTCTTTGAGGCCGCCCTAGCAACCGTTGTTGATGTCAGGTTTCCAAGACATTTTTTTAGTTTTATGTTAAGGCCATGATGTTGACATTGTCATGAGAGAGATTGAGAGAACTGTTTGAAAGAGATAGGTATGCTGGGAAGTGTTTTCCTAGAGAGGGAGATTTGTAGAAGTTGAGTTTTTAAAGAATTGAATTTCACAAGGTTCAGACGACCCCACCGGAAATTCTATCCAGATCAGCGAGAATAGAATCGGAAAGATTAAGACGAGAGGCAATTCTAGAAGTAAAAGAAGGAGCAGAATTGAAAAACGAGTTGAAGAATGAAGGGTCGAGTCATCGGCATACGAGTGAATAGAGTTAGATGTGCAGGTGAGAAGATCATTAATGAAAAGTAGGAATAAAGTAGGAGATAAGACAGAAAACCCTGAGGAACACCACTATTGACAGAAAAAGAAGAAGAAGTCGCCCCATCAACAATAGCCGATATTGAGCGATTTGAAAGAAAACTAGACATAAGTAAGCAAAGAGAAGGAGGAAACCCAAAGGAGGGGAGCTTGGAGAGCAGTGACGTGTGCCATACCCGGTCAAATGCTTTGGATATGTCAAGTGCCACCACGCAAGTCTCCCCGTAGTTCCTAAGGGCGGAAACCATAAATCAGTAAGATAGGAAATATAACCTGTAGACCTCGAGCGCCGAAAGCCGTACTGGCGATCGGAAAGAAGTGAATGAGATTCCAGATGATCTAAGAAATGAGAGTTGAGAAGAGTTTCAAAGATCTTAGATAGAATACAAGTAAGAGCTATAGGGGGATAGTTAGAAGGATCAGAGCGGCTTCCTTTTTTCGGAATAGGTTGGACATGTGCGTGCTTCCAACACTGAGGGAAAGTGTTAGTATTGAGACATAGAGAATATAGTTGAACGAGGGGCGGGGATAGCACGGAAGCACACCCTCAAAACTCGGGGAGGAATGCCATCCGGGCCACCCGCCTTCCTAACGTTCATAGATTTCAGGAGCCCATGCACCCGATCAATGTAATCACAGGCAAAGGCATAGGACACCTGAGAGGAGAAGGAGGAGGATGAGGATGCCAGAATCGTCCAGGGTTGAGTTAGAGGAAAATAGGAGGCCGAAGAGATTGGCCTTTTCAGTTGGAGAATTAGCAACAGAACCATCAGAGCGAATAAGAGGAGGAAAGACAGATTTACAGAAGTTGTTAGAGATGTTTTTGGCAAGAGGTCAGAAAGATTTGTCAGTAGGAGAACCAAGGAGGTCAGCGCACTTTCGTTTAGTGAAAGCCCACTTTGCTCGTCGAATAACATCCCTGCAACGATTCCAAGTAGAATGAAAATTAGCAAGAGTGATTGGAGAACAAGAAATTTTCCACTCCCGATTCACGCTGTCTCTAGCCTGAATGGCCAGAGAACAAGCACGACCGAACCATGGATTATGAGGAGAGAAAGATTTAGTCGAAGAAGGAATGAACCTGTTCATCCCATCAACGATTACAGCTCCTACCTTATCGTCAGAAGTCGAAGCGTCACCAGAGACAAAGGAGTCATTCCAATTATAGTTGAAAGCAACGCCAGGCCCCCCAATCGGCCCAGATCAAAGTGCCAGAAAACGAGTAGGGCAGGATGGAGCTGTTGGAGAGAAAGTATTAAAATTAAGAGATATAAGGTTGTGGTCAGATTTACCGATAGGAGCGAAAGTGGTGTATTTTAAGAGAGAAGGACTAGTGGTAAAACATAGGTCAAGTGTGTTCAAGAATTGGTTAGGACGATCCGGAATGTGTGTGGGTTCTTTAATTAGTTGCTCCAGATCGTTGAGAATGCTGAATGATTCGGCCTCCTTCCCACCTAAATCGGTATGAGAGGACCCCAACCATTCAGTGTTATGTACATTGAAATCCCCTAAATAGAGGACCTCAGTATTTGGATGAGAAGATATAACAGTCTTGTGAGAAGTAGTAAGATATTCAAAAAAGGCGTGAAAATCTGTTCTGTTAGGAGAACAGTAGCAGAAGCACAAGATTATTGTAGTAGAAGGAAGAAAGATTTTAAGCCACAGAATATCGAAGTTAGGAGATTCAAGATTCACGAGACGTGTTACGGGAGTGTTTATGTTTACATAGGCACATACTCCACCCTTTAGACGGAAATTATGAAATAAGTTATAGTTGGATATATTAAAAAAGTTAAATTGATAGCCATCTGGGTCTCAGACAAAAGCAAAAGATTAGGGTTAGAGTTAGAGAGGTGGTATTCCACGGATGCAAAGTTAGAGTGCAAGCCACGGATGTTGGTGAAGTCAAATGAAAGCCCGCGCCTGCGCAAATCCGCCATCATACACGCACACACAGTCACAACAACAAAAAAGAGCAACAGACAGAAACAAACAGACAAAACCCAAAAGAGAAACGAGGATAAAATTATTCGTAAGCTAAAACCTAAATTTAAAACCTGGAAATTTAAAAATACGCTAAAACCTATATTTACAGTAAATATCTAAAATATGAATAATCCAGAAAGTTCAAAAACGCTCGCACACTCTCACACTCTCAAAAAAATTGAATACAAAATACAAAAATAACATTGATCAACAAAAAGTGGAAGCTAAAACTGTATAAATTATAATAACGGATATTCAAATACGTAAACGCCAAAAAACTGTTAAAAAGAAGTCGAGGAAAAAAATAAAAATAAAAAACATAACCTAGTACTAGCTAAACTACGTATTGCTTTCAACTGCCCAATCCTAAAAACTAACTATAAGTATCTAACATAACTAAAAAAGCTTCAAATTCAAAAATTAAAAACGGATAACTTATCTTTATAAGGTTACATCAGATTCTTCACATATTAAAACCATAATAGTTAAAAACACTTAAAACAGGGCATCACTTAATATACAAAACACACTTAATTAAAAAAAAATAACCAAAACGATATAAACTACACACATTCCATTGGAGCTCCGATAAAACACAACCTGTCACTAACGCACACTATAAGCAACTTGAATGTATCTTCTTTGATGGACGCAAAGATTCCTCTAAAGTTCTGTTACAAGCAGATAACTCGTCATCAGTTTCCAAGTATTGTGAAAGAAGAGCATTACACTGTTTGCAGTGAGCCAGGTGAAAGGTATCTTTGCCATTTTACTCCAGAGAAAGACTTAACGAAAAGGAAACCTGCTGAAGTTATTGCTAACCATCTTGTGGATTTCTTAAAGAAAAACAACATTGATAAAAGTTTGCAGGCTATTGGTGGTGACTCAACGAATGTTAACACTGGTTGGGAAGGAGGAGTCATGCATTGGGTTGAGGCAAAGCTGAATCGTAAACTCATCTGGTTGGTTTGTGCTCTTCATACTAATGAGCTACCTTTGTGGCACTTGATCACAGAGTTGGATGGAAAAACTTTGTCTAACAACAAGTGGAGTGGTAAGATCTGCAACAGAACTAGAAATCAATCCCTCATTTGTCAGAATATCCTTTCCAGAGCCTTTGGTTCCATTGAGTGACACTGTTGTCAAAGATCTCTCTACAGATCAGGCTTATGGTTACAGGATAACTCAGGCCATAAGGACAGGTGTACTTCCAACTGATCTGGCATTATTAGAAATTGGTCCTGTAAGCCACTCTCGGTGGTTAACAACTGCAAATAGGATTTGTCGCATATGGGTTTCAAAACATGGCCTTAAAGGCAACAACTTGAAGACGTTACAACTGCTTGTGGAATACATTGTTGGCGTTTACTATCCCTGCTGGTTTACAATCAAATCGAAATTCTCTTGGGTGGAAGGACCTCGCCACATTCTTTATCAATTGAAGTTCCTAAAATCTCAGAAGAAGGCAGTAGCAGATATTGTTTTGCCAACAATCCAACGTTCATCGTGGTTCACATTTAGTGAAATGGTGCTTCAGACACTTTTATGCTCGGAAGACCAAGAAGAAAGGAAAGCAGGGGTCCAGAAGATAATTGAATTAAGAAATGAAGATGATGATACACCAGGAGACCTATCTGTTCGGCCTAGGAAAACACCTGCAGTAAATCCAAATGCAACTTCCCTTTTGGAACTGATAGACCAGTCAGAAAAATATATGAACCTTCACTTACTTGTAAACTCAAAATTTCAGAAATAAGAAAGTTTGCTGAAAAGCCAATGCAAGTTCCAAAGTGGCCATGTCATGGACAGTCTATAGAGAGGTGTGTGAAACAAGTAACAGAGGCTTCTGGCAAAGTGTATACTCATGAGAAACGAGAAGGATTCATTAGAGGCCAGGAAGCAAGCAGAAGAATGATGTCTAGGAATGAATCGAAGCAAGATTTGATGAATATTGTTGGTTGAAGCTTTTTACATTTTTTAAAATATGTTTTCAGTTTATATTAAGTTATCCTTTTTTTCGGAAATTTCAATATACATTATAATCAAGCGCAAATTTACTAAGGTAAATGTTTATGAATAAGGAAAACCTTTTAAATTAGGATATTACACATCAAAAGGCACATTTTTAGACCCTCTCATTCCCAAAAAATACGAATTTTTATTTCTGCCCTCCAAATTGAAACGCACTAATTATATAAATATATATATATATATATATATATATATATATATATATATATATATATATATATATATATATATATATATATATATATATATATATATATATATATATATATATATATATATATATATATATATATATATATATATATATATATATATATATATATATATATAGTGAACAAATTATTATAAACAAAGACAAATTTTTAAAACTGTTTATAAAAAGAAAATAGAAAACTTATTTATCGTATAACTTTTATAATTTATAATATTCATTTTGTCTTTTATTATGTAATTATCTTTGTCATATACAACATAATAATTTACCCATATTCTACTAGACATGAACTTCAACAAGATTTTTATATATATAATTTAAAAAAAAACTTCTTCTAACTGTTAATTTTGACGAGTATTATATATATATATATATATATATATATATATATATATATATATATATATATATGAAGCGCTTGTGCTTCGGTATGATATTGATGGATATTCTGATGATAATTCAATGCATAGATGTAATAAAGCCCTAGGTATGTTAATC
>JABUQX010103762.1:0-10000 GCA_015478945.1 Trachelipus rathkii
ACACATATTATTATACATACATACATATTATTACATATTATTACATATACATACATACATATTATTATTATTACATACATAAATTATATATATATTACATACATACATATACATACATATACATATACATATATATATATATATATATATATATATATATATATATATATATATATATATATATATATATATATATATATATGGAGTAAATGAATAATGGAGCGGAATGAAGGGATATTCTGGTGGACAATGGAATGATGGATGGTAGAGTGAGGGCCTGTCTGGACACCTAACTCCTGACGGGCCACCCCACTAACACTCTCGGGTCAGGGCAACACTGGGTAATTTTTTTAATCGGACATTAATAGGTATCTCAAAGATATTTGTGCAATAAACGCAACAAATATTTGTATATTTGTAATGGTCCTAAGTGGGTTTTGAACCCTTACCCTTATGGTAAATCAAGAGTGTTACCTCTTGACCAACGATTAGCTAAAAGGAAACCCATCATTTTGCCTCTGAAAGCTTAGCTTCCCAAGAGGAGGAGGCGTGTCTGAACACACCTAACCTCCGACGGGCCACCCCGCCAACACTCGGGTCAGGGGCAACACTGGGTTTTAATCGGACATTAATAGGTATTCAAAGATATTTGTGCAAAAAACGGCAACAAATATTTGTATATTTGTAATGGTCCTAAGTGGGTTTGAACCCTTACCCTTGAGATGGTACCCCAGAGTGTTACCTCTTAGCCAACGATTAGCTAAAAGTAAACCCCTCATTTTACCTCTGAAAGCTTAGCTTCCTAAGAGGAGTGAGGGCGTGTCTGGAACACCTAACCTGACGGGCCACCCCGCTCACACTCTCGGTCAGGGGCAAACACCGGCAATTTTTTTAACGGACACATTAGGGCATTCAAAGATATTTGTGCAATAAACGCAACAAATTATTTGTATATTTGTAATGATCTTAGTGGGTTTGAACTTGGTTCTTGAGATGGTATTCCAGAGTGTTACCTCGAGACCACGATTGGCTGAAAGGAAACCCATCATTTTACCCCTGAAATCTTAGCTCCCAAGAGGAGTGAGGCGTCCCTGGACGGTCCAACCCTCCTACGGGCATCCCAGCTAACACTGGGTCAGGGGCAACACTGGGTAATTTTTAATCGGATATTATTAGGTATTCAAAGATATTGATGAAATAACTGCAACAATTATTTGTATATTTGTAATCTCAAGGTAGGGTTCAAACCCACTTAGGGACCATTTCATATATATATATATATAGTATATATATATATATATATATATATATATATATATATATATATATATATATATATATATATATATATATATATAGTGAGAGAAAGAGAGAGAGGAGAGAGAGAAAGAGAGAGAGTGAGAGAGAGAGAGAGAGGAGAGGAGAGAGAGAGAGAGAGAGGAGAGAGAGAATATGTATTATTTTCATTTATTTTATTTTAAATAGAGGTCATTGTATTGCTATTGTAATATCATTTATTTCTTTTTGTCTATACCCTAATGTATGCTTTGCAAGGGGCCCGGTCAAACCTGCTGTAAATATGTGTATATTGTAAGTGAGAATAATAACCTAATGAGAACTCATCTTTTAAGACTTACTTTTAAAAAATCTGAATTGTCATTGGTCGTTGTTAACAAAGCTTTATTAATATTATTACTATTATTACATATTACATATTATTATTATTATTATTATTATTATTATTATTATTACATTACATATACATATTATTAGCATATTATTAATATTTTTAAAGCGAATTGCGAAAGGTACTGCGTATTACTTTATATATATAAATGATTTTATATATATATATATATATATATATATATATATATATATATATATATATATATATATAAAACATATATTTTATATATATATACATTTTTGTTAGAGGTGTGGAAGCTCATAATCTTCGATTTTCGTTAATTTCTTTATTCTGATTGGAATGAAAGATTGTTATTTCTTGAGAAGTAGTATGATATTACAAGGAATACCAATCACGCCTTCCCTTCAGATGTCTGGTATATATTTGTTTTACTAAATTAATTAATAAATATATACATCATTTTACTTGCTGTTTTTAAGGATTGTGATTCGTTAAGAGTCGTAATCTATATTACTTAAACTCATATAAATTGTAAAATTAAGAATAATTTTGATCTTTCCGCTTTTCATTGTTGTTAACTAAAGTTGTATATAGTTGGTATCTACAAATGCCTCGTATGTCTCGATCAATTTTTATTATATGTTAGATTGTGTATTTTCGTAACCAAGAAGTGCTATGTCATGTGTTTTATTACAAAAGTAAATGTAATATGTGTTTTAAATTTAATGTGGTGATATAATATCGATGTGTAAAATATTGCTGTTTTGTTTATTGTAAAGATTAAGGTGATTAAGTTTGTGTTCTTAAAGCTATTGTGAGTAGATTGTATTTTATATATGCATTGGATTGGTATATCAAAGCGTCGTCTGCAGTTATGCATTTGTAAAGAGTATTGCATTTGAATTGTTGCTAGATGTTACTGGCAGGTAAGCTTGTATTTATGATAATTTATTTTCTGAAGTTCCGCAATTAATATATTTTGGTGATAAATATAAAACATTTGTAAGTTTAATATTTATTTATTAACATATGGTTAACGGTTGTATTCACAATTTATGTTTGCAACAAAAGAATTATTTAATCACTAGTAGGCAACTCTTTTGCATTAGAGAAACAGTTATAGTAAATAGTCAGCTGATCCTTTATTATTTGGTCACACTGACGAATCGATGTTTTTTTGTAAATTTCAAATTTGATTAATTTTCAAGTAAAGATTTAAGATTACTTATCAAATCAATCTGTCTATATTTTTGTTAATATATTTTATTTATTTATACACATTTTTGAACATAAATATTTATATATTTTATATACCTATTTATGGGCGAGGATCTGTATAAATTTAATGTTAGAGTATTTTGTTATTGTTTAACAGTTGTTTGCATATATATACATTGATGCACATATAAATGTACATATTGCATGTACATATATATGGTCGTTGATCTATATTGCAAGGGGTATATTTAAAGCATAAAATATAATTGATATTTGGTACTGAAGTTCTATCCATTCGGTGCGCATGTACGTGGATATCTGCGGACATCTAATTGCATGTACATGGATGTATAAAACTTAGTTTTGTATAAAAAGCAGTACGTATTCATTTTTTTATTAAAGTATTTTAAATTTATTCCAGTAGTTTTCTTGAGTGTTTCCAAAGGTAGTTTACTTTCTTATTTATTCAAATATTCAGATAATTATTATTTTAGGTCTCAAAGACATTGATTTCATGATCAAAACGTTGATCATAAAATAGGTAAATTCATTGATAACGAGTATTATTGACTGGACGGTTTTCATATAAAGCAACGAACCCGTTCAAACCGTTGTTTCACTTGAAGGGAGATACGTTGGTGAGTTTTGAGTATAAAATTGCATTGTAGTATTGCACAGGCCGGTAACTCATTCAACAGGAGGTCTGGATACTGATACGATATAGGTTTGAGAATCTTGGAAAGTGTTAGTTGGTTGTATTGTCACGGGGCCTGGCCAAGGAATTGTTTATCTGCTAGAAGAGTAAGTTTATGACATATAATTTAATATTTTTTCAACCAATCCATTACATATATATATATATATATATATATATATATATATATATATATATATATATATATATATATATATATATATATATATATATATATATATATATATATATATATATATATATATATATATATATATATATATATATATATATATATATATATATATAAATAAATATATATATATTCATGAATTTACTTTTTCAGATTTTTATTACTTTAAAGAATATAATAAAATATTAAAAATTTAAATTAATAACAATTAAAAATTAACATTGTTATTTATTACTATAATAAATAATCATGGCAAGCAGTTACCCATCAGCCAGCAAAGAAGGATCTATTCCTTGTAAATCAAAAGGTTTAGCATGGAAATTATTCGACATAGCTGAGGATGATCAATCCAAAACTATTTGCAAATTATGCAAAATCCAAATATCAAGAGGAACCTATAGAGGTGACTTTACAACAACAAATATGCTTAAACATTTAAATACTAAACATCCAAAAGAATTAAAGGAGGAAGAAGAAAAGGAAAGACAAGAACAGAAAAGGAAAAGATCTCTTACGGTAAATATTTCAGAAACTAAAAGGAGTAAAACTGAGTTTCAATGTTCTTAGCAACCAACTTTGATTGACACTTAACAAAATCAAAATATGGCATATAAATGACTCTAAATCCAAAAAGATTCACAGACTTATTGGAGAAATGATCGCAGTGGATTTGCAACCATTTTCAATAGTTGAAGACATTGGTTTCAAAAGAATCGGAATCGGAATCGGAATCGGCACTTTTGACTGGTATCGGTATCGGAATCAATCGGCATCGGCTGGAAATTTGGAATCGTCCCATCACTAATTTATATATATATATATATATATATATATATATATATATATATATATATATATATATATATATATATATATATATATATATATATATATATATATATATATATATATATATAACTTCATCCCATTTTTATTATTATTATTATTATTATTATTATTGACTGACTCACCACCCACCTTCTCTCCCCAAGACTGGTTGTAAGGTGCGTAGCATGCACTGGAAACATAAAAGTAGTAGAATAACATGACGAAAGTCGAAAAGAAAGCTCAGCCTTACCGCCCCCTTTATGCCTTTTAGTGAGAACTCGTTGCATTAAGAAAATCCACCCTAGAGCTTCACGGACGGACCTCACTATGGTATCTCGCCAATGTAGGGTTCATCCCTAACATCAGGTAGGCTACAACCATACCCTCTCACAAACACCGCCATTCACTCATATTATGCATCTTCTCGGCTCGGCTAAACTCAGATTTCTCTCCTTCAGGATCTCTTTGCTGACTCAATCAACTTTTTCCTCACTCTCCCCCAGCAGGTCGATTTCAGCATGCTCCACCACTATACATCCCTTAACCAACCAACTATCATCCATCCTTTCCACATGGCTAAACCATTCAACGTATTCATGATTTCTCTCATCTACCCCTTTCACACCATTAATTTCTAATACGTTCTTTTTTCTTCATTTTATCAATTTTTTTCTACACCTAACACGTCCCTAAGAATGTCCATCTTGAACATTGTACTCTTAGATCTATACCTCTTATTTCAGACCATAGTCTCACTACTATACATTAACACAGTAGGACAAGAAACCTCATATATAGTATATATATATATATATATATATATATATATATATATATATATATATATATATATATATATATATATATATATATATATATATATATATATATATATATATATAAAGATATATATATATATATATTTATATATATATATATATATATATATATATATATATATATATATATATATATATATATATATATATATATATATATATATATATATATATATATATATATATATATATATATATATATATATATATATATATATATATATAAAAGGTATATTTATATAATTTTCCTGAGGGTGGAGTCTGAGTCGGAGTCGGTAATTTTTAAAAGGGTGGAGTCGGAGTCGGAGTCGGAGTCGGAGTCGGAGTCGGTAATTTTCAAGAGGTCGGAGTCGGAATCGGAGTCGGTAATTTTCAAGAGGATGGAGTTGGAGTCGGAGTCGGAGTCGGAAAATTTTTGAACCGACTCCACAACCCTGGACTTGGAATTGTTGGCGACCATTTGATAGGTTCATTCTTTTTACCAGCGACTTACTTGGAGATCGGGAGCTTATCGCAAATTTCTGAAATTACATGACTTGCTTTTACACTACTGGAAGACGTGTCTCATTACAATTAAGATCGAAAATGTATTTCATGCACGATGGCTCTCCAGCTCATATCAGTTTAGTTGCTCGTAACTATTTGAACACTGTATATCCACGCCATTGGATAGGTCGAGGAGGTACACAACCTTGGCCTTCGCGGTCTCCAGACCTAAATGCATTGGATTTCTTCTTGTGGGTTCACTTGAAACATTTGGTTCATACAACAACAGTTGAAAGTCCCAAAGAATTAAGGGCTCGCATAATCGCATCTTTCTACACAATTCTGCACACACACACGGTATATTTGAACGTGTCCGCCAATTAATGCGTCGCAGAATAGAGGCCTGTATTGCCGCTGGGGTGCTCATTTTCAACATTTGGTATAACCTTAGTGCACCATTGTTTCGTACTATTTTATATTTTCTTCTCTGCAGTAATGTATGTATTCTTATAATTAAATAAATTGTGAACGAATTTGTTAATTACCTTCAAAATTTAGTTTACTGTTTATTGTAACAATGTTTAAATAGGTTTCATCACCTTTATATCTTGGAAACGAGGCGTTTTCGGTGAATGTTTATTGACACATATTATCTTATATTTATGCAAGGAATATCATACTGAATTTTTTTCGCAATATTAACGTACAACCCTGTATATATATATATATATATATATATATATATATATATATATATATAGTATATATATATATATATATATATATATATATATATATATATATATATATATATATATATATATATATATATATATATATATATATATATATATATATTTATATATATATATAGATATATAAATATATGGAGAGGAGAGAGAGAGAGAGAGAGAGAGAGAGAGAGAGAGACACACACACACACACACACACACACAAAACACACACACACTCACATTACACAGACACACACACTAAAGAGAGAATATTAATATATATATATATATATATATATATATATATCCTATGTTATAGGCCTGTCTAGGGGGTACTGCTTATATTTATTTTCGTCTTAAGGGTACGCGATCAAAAAATTGGAGATCGCTGTGATAGATGCTAATATCCTCAACATTTCAAATGTGACTGCATAGATTAAATTTACTTACAAAATCGCAAAATTTTCGATAAATATCGATGGAATGGCTTAACTGAGATTGGTTTATATGGATTTATTGCTCAAGAACTTGTTCTCTCTAACTATTTTGAAAATTAATCAAGAAAACAAATTGCAATTACTTTATGTATTTTCACTTTACATTTATTCTGACACGCCGCATTCTCATTTCTTCACAAACAGATAGCAGTAGTTCTGCTACAATTTGCAAAGTGCTTGAAAAATTTTCAGCGAAAATCTTCCAAAAACAAGCATCAGAATTTTAATATGATTATGATCAGTTGCTGCCAATAATGACGGAGACTGCAATGTAGCAAATAATGAAAGAAAGACAGAGACTAGAGTTGAAATGATAATTAAAACATAACAAATTCGCTCGTGATTACAGATTTCAAAGGATTTGAGGTTGTTGAAGATGATTCAATTATCTTGATCTATCTCAAGCTTCTCTTCTAAATCTTCAACAATTGCTTTAAAACTTCTTTACATAATAACAATCGTATTAGTTTTGTCCATTTTGTCTATGGAAAATCTTTCCTATTTTTCTATTAAAATAAATGACCATCTTTGACACCTAAAATAGTACCCAGTTGTTTTCGCTGTGACAATAAAGTTCCCAATGTGTTGTACTCCACACATGAATGTGATCAACAATGAATATACAATGCTACTGAATATTTAGGACATCTTGAACACCTATAAGGCTTTCTTTCATTGCTGCAGCAATCCTCCGTTAGAGATTCTCCTATTGCTCTTTCAACAGCAACTGAACCTAAGAAGTCTTCTTGAACCACAAATATGTTGTCCTCATTTCAATTAATATTTACACTTTTACTTTGCTTTGATTGTCATTTTTATTGTTCTTATAAATTAATATTAAGAAACTAATGTAATTGAAAATTGTTGATGGTTAAAATATTTTCGGGGAAAGGGAGATCAGACCTCCTCAATCATCCCCCTGGCTTCACCCTTGCCTGACCTAACAGCTAGGCTCAGTCTTACGTGCACTATACTCTTTCTTCTTCTTCTATTTTCCAAATTTATTATTGCTCAAATATTTTCAAAAGAGGTGTACCAGCTCTATCTACTTTTGATAAACTGAAAATGGATATAGTCTACAAGAACTCTGATTCAGTTCATGTACACCTCTGTTTCCTTTCCTAACAAATTAGAACATATATATATATATATATATATATATATATATATATATATATATATATATCTAATATTATATATATATAATATATACATATATATATAATATATATATATATTTGTGTAAATATCTATATATATATATAATATATATATATAATATATATATATATATATTATATATATATATATATATATATATATATATATATACTTATATATATAATATATATTATTATATATGTGTAAATATATATATATATATAGGTATATATTATATATATATATATATATATATATATATATATATATATATATATATATATATATATATATATATTAATATTTTATATATATATCTCTCTATCTATATATATATATATAATTAAATTTTATTAATTATAAGGCGCTATTCAAGTAGGATCCTTCAGCAAAATAGTATTTTTATTAAAATTTTGTATTTTTCATACTTCAGAAGGTATTTTTTTTAACCAATAAGCATAAATATAAAGTGGCCAGTCGCTTCAAACGGTTGTAATACGAAGAAGCTAATTAAAGAAATATTAAAGTTTAAATCTATGTAAACTAACGTATCTCAACATAACCTTACTTAACGTATCATAACTTCACTTAATGTAATTTATTTTTATATTTATAATTTACTTCCCTGCACTATTTAAAAAAAAAAGAAAAACAAGCAGCTGGCACCATGAGTGTTTGTATAATTTGTTAACATAATAATAATATACATGGCAAAAAATAAAAAATAACCAAATATTTCTCTTTTTTCCCACAAACAATTTACATTAGAAAGATCCTACCGAATGTCCATAAATATATATATATATATATATATATATATATATATATATATATATATATATATATATATATTATATATATATATATATAATATATTATATATATATATATATATATATATATATATATTATATATAATATAATATATATATATATATATATACTATATATATATTATATATATATATATATCATATATATATATATATATATATATATATATATGTATAGTAGGGCGACGGTATTGCGGATGAGCACGTACATGGCCATGTTCGTATGTACGTACGTTTATACGTACATACGCACATGAAAAAAGGCAAATCGTTCATTTTGACCGCGAAAGGTCGTTCTATTGTACCCCCAGGGTACATTAGAATGAATAAATAAAAAATAAAAATAAAATAAATAAGTAAATAAATAAACCATAAATAAATAAATAAATAAATAAATAAGTAAATAATAAATAAATAAATAAATAAATAATTAAATAAATAAATAATAATAATCAAAAAATTAAATTAAATTAAAAAAATTGAATTAAAAAAAATAAAAATAAAGAAAAATAAATAAATAATAAAAAACCGTTACTAATTACGTTCATACACATGCATACACACAAACACACACACACATATATTTATTGAATAAATTATGTCTACATGTACGCGTTTAAGCTCCCTCACCTGCATGGTCCCGCTTTGACCCGATGCCGCACCGCACCGCACCGCTCCACACCGAACAGCACCTAGTAACGTCCCTAGCAACGGTTGGAGTTTGCGACATGGTATCTTCCTCAAACTTGACACCCCCTTTGGGGGTGACGTAACCTCGTCATAGACGAGGTTACGTGACCGTGCACCTCCCGAAGGGGTTGCTGACCCCTAAAAATAGGAAATGAGCATAGAAGGATGAAACTCGG
>JABUQX010103762.1:12500-17500 GCA_015478945.1 Trachelipus rathkii
ACAGAATAGACAAGCGTAGGAGATTTGCATTTTGTAGAATATCTGTCCAATTTCGTTGCACACAATGCAATGTAGGTCTTCATGCAATTGCTTGTTTTGTTAAATATCATATAAATTTCAATATTTCATATATTATATATATATATATATATTATATAATATATAATATTATTGTTTATATATATATATATATATATATATATATATAATATATATATATATATATATATATATATATATATATATATATATATATATATATATATATATATATATATATATATATATATATATATAATAATATAAAAAATAAAAATAAAATAATAAAAAATAATAATATTTTAATCGATAAACATCACTAAATTTTCAATTTTTTGCAAACGTTAATGCCCACAGTGTCTAAAAAGACACGGCCGAAAAATCTATGAAAGAGACGGAATTTTTTTAAAATTCTTGGAAATTGATATTTCTAGGACTAAAATAGACTATATATTTAAATTTAAAAAAAAAATTTAAACTTTTTTAATTTCGGGCATTAATGGGTTAAAACAATTTGTTTTTACTAAAATTTATATGCTTTTTATGTTTATAACGTAAAAAACTTACATTTTTACACACCCTAAAGCAGTAAATCAGTAAATCAAATCACCCAACCCTACCCCTTCACCCACCCCACCCTGATCTATTTAGATCTATTTGCTTCATGTCGTATTTTGTATAAAATAACACAAAACGTTTATTCTTTTTATGTTTATAACTATAACTTTTATTCTTTTTATGTTTATAATGTAAAAAATTTACATTTTACATATCCTAAATAAGTAAATCAAACCTCCCACCCTGCCCTTCCAACCCACCGTGATCTATTTGATCTAATTGATCTATTGATTCATGTGCATATTTTGTTAACATATCAACTTTTATTCTTTTTATGTTTATAACTTAAAAAAAATTGTTTTTACATACCCTAAAGCAGTAAATCAGTAAATCAAACTACCCATCACACCCTTCCCCACCCTTCCATGATATATTGATTCAAGTCATATTTTTACTAAAATTGTTACGTTTTTACATACCCTAAAGCAGTAAATCAGTAAATCAGTAAATCAAACTGCCCTCCCCATCACCCTCCTACCCCTCCATGATCTATTGATTTATTGATCTATTGATTCAAGTCATATTTTTAACTAAACTTGTTATGTTTTACATACCCTAAAACAGTAAATTAGTAAATCAGTAAGTCAAACCACCCAGCCTACCCTCCTATCCAACTATGATCTATTGATCTATTGATCTATTGATTCAAGTCACATTTCAAGTATCATTTTGGTTAAAAATAACATTAAAACAAGTTCTTTATACACTGATCAACGAATATATGGTAACGTAACAAAGTTTTCACATTAATAAAGCTAACATAGCATTACCGGAACTAAGAATATAATATACAACAACAAACCTAACACATCTCAAACCCGAATATACGGCTAAAATTAACAAAGTTTCACACTTAACAACAGTAAAATAACTAACAGCGTACAAAAACGTATCATTTTCACACTTTGTCAAGCGTATCTGTAACATATCAATGTTAATTTTACATCAACATATTAATATTTAACAAAACGTTTACCATAACCTTGCCTAATACCATATTACCTAACGGTTAAACCAAACATAGTAAAGTTTTATTCCTCTGTATAAGCTAAACCTTGAACATAACATACTTAACACACAACAACCAGACAAATAAACAGCCACCATTAACAATTTAAACAATAAAGCGACCATAAGAGGGAAGTAAAACAAGTTTACATTTTTATAACATGTAATTTTCATTGAAAAGAGCGTTATATAAAAACAAAAAAACATATGATTTATTTTAAATATATTAATTCATCTAATCAGGGGACATAGGATTCAACATATGCTGGGTAAGTTCTATATAATCTCTCTAGAGATTCAATACCCTTTGAAAAGGATGTAAGTATATAATGCGTTCCACAGCAACTAAAACATTTTTCTGCATATTTTTGGTTCAACAAAGCACTCATTCTTCACTCGTTTCCAGAGATAAGTAAGCTTATCCAAGCTGATAGTTATTAGCATACTTCTGTATACACCATTATACGGGAACCACATGTTTCAGTGAAAATATCGTAGATTACACCATGAGCTAAATGTATTAGGTTTTCAAGTATGTCAACATCTTTAAGATACGAGTTAATTCGTTTTTTATTTTTATCAAACGCTTGTAATATTTTCAGATTTCGAACTGTGAAACCTGATAAATGTCAGCAGAAGGTCGCGCATCAATGGTTTCCATAGTTGCGTAATCAAGGCTTTTAATATTGTCACACGTTGAGAAAACAACGTCTATTCTATTAGAACTACTTACGCTGTCTCCCAGCTAGATATTTCACTACGAGTCGGTCTCAGAATGACACACACTTTCCTTACCCATGTGCTTGCGATCGTCCGATAATCTTGATGAATTACTTCAACACAATGAATAAGGTCTATTATTTGCACCTGCCGCTGGAATACAAGCAATGTATGGTCACCATTCCGGTTTAAGATAAATATAAAATGACACATCCTTCAGGAATATACAAAAAACCTCGTAAGATATCAACAACAAGCCGTAGAGGATGCTGGGGAGATTTCAATTCATACCACACACCGAAAAATGCCATACTGATGAGAATTGAATGTATAACAATCCTCAATTTAATCAGATTATTTCTTTCAACCAATCAGACAGAAAGTAAACAAGAATATGACGTACGAACGAACCATATCAGTTCAAAAGTGCATATAATCTTGCTAGACAACAACAACAAACTACTAACATTAACAAAGTTCCATACTTAACAACAGTACCTACACAAGGCATGGGGAATCCCTTGGAAACGTGCTTAGACTAAAAAAAATGTCATAATAAATAATAATAATAATAATAATAATAATAATAATAATAAATAATATAATAATAATAATAATAATATATAATAATAATAATAATAATAATAATAATAATAATAATATAATAATAATAATATTATTATTATTATTATAATAATAATAATAAATAATAATAATAATAATAATATTAAAATAATAATAATAATAATAATAATAATAATAATAATAATAATAATAATAATAATAATAATAATAATAATAATAATAATAATAATAATAATAATAATAATAATAATAATAATAATAATAATAATAATAATCAATGTTCATCACATACATATAGTTTTTACATAGGCTTAAGATCTAAAAAACGCTAAATCTTTACATTGAAAACCAATCATTTTCGTCGTTATATCTAATATATTTTTTCACTTCATCGATACCATCATTGAGTACATATGTTAAAAGTTCACGTTCAGACACTAAAATTTGTTTACTAGATAGATCAGCTTGGTAAATACTTTCGTACCATTGTTTTCTAAGTAGATAGACGAATTTCTGTACATCTATAGAATTTAAGAAGCGTTCAATGATAGTCTCAGAATCATCAACCAGCGTTTTCTTGAAGGCGTAATATTCCTGGTATAACATGTAATGTGCAACAGTTACATAATTAGACAGCATTTCCGATTTCTTAGTTTGCGTTATTACCCTCCTACAAACCTCCGACAGATATTTTAGCTGTTTTAATCCAGAAATATAGATTCTACGAGCCGTAGGTTTAAATACGCCTGTTTCATTACACATCTTCCATACTCGAACCTCCATTCGGTGTGAAATTATAGACTTAGAAAAAGAGAGAGTAAGGTGGCTGACTTTATGACACCCTCTTCTGCTAATAATCGTTTTCGGCGAGTCTACTAAAACTTCGGTAGAGTTAGAGTACTCCTTAACCCATTCTGCAGCGTGGCGACATATACAGAGTAGTTCGTCTGTACTCATAAAAATACGTTTGTTACTAGAGTATACAGATTGATTAATACACGTGAAAAAATCAGAACCATTGGGGTTTCTTTTATATAAGATTGAAACCCCACACCCTGGGATCTTGATTACCCATTGTATAATGTCTTGTATAGAGGTATATCTGTTAAGACGTAACATGATGCACACTTAGTGAAAATAGAACACTTTTTAAACAGAACACAACCTCCTAATGCTTTCAAGTCCACAACGATTATGACGCTAAAACAAGTCTCAGGAGAAAAGATAATATAAAATTAAGGATACAAACACAAGCCTAACAGGAAGGTTAAACCTGTTTTTACAGTTGTACATTCTCTTTTAGGCCTTACGCGCCGTTCGTTTTATGTATGTATTTGTATTTCATGTTTCATTCAATGCTATCACACTGGCAAACTAATCAAGCCTAACTGATCACATGCGTTATATAACCTCAGGCCTACATTTTTAACAATTCTCGACCCTTGGGTTACCTTCATGTTTATACAAAAGCTCTCACGAATGCGCTCACTCATCAACATAATCTCAATCTTTACGATACATAACCGAACAATTTTCAGCGACGAGCCCCACTACTTGGAGATCACCCCTGAGAGATGCATGAAGACCCATCTAGGAGCACTCCGAGGGAGAGTGTAACCGGTTAATTTTCACTATGTAATAAAGTACCTAAAGCAACACATCTCCTCCCGAGAGAAATCCCAAGGGGATGCGCCCCTTGAAAGTGTGTGAAACCACAGATGGGGGATCACCCCGAAGGAGTGTAAGCGGGCATTACCGCTCGAAGAGCTGAGGCTCTAAACCCGCTTACACCCCCGCTTAGGAGGGTAATAACGCAAACTAAGAAATCGGAAATGCTGTCTAATTATGTAACTGTTGCACATTACATGTTATATCAGGTATATTACGCATTCAAGAAAATGCTGGTTGATGATTCTGAGACTATTATTGAAAGCTTCCTAAATTCTATAAATGTACAGAAATTCGTCTATCTGCTTAGAAAACAATGGTACGAAAGTATTTACCAAGCTGATCTATCTAGTAAACAAATT
>JABUQX010103763.1:7500-15000 GCA_015478945.1 Trachelipus rathkii
TCAAGAATTTGTTACTGACATCTTAAAAGAATTCGAAATAACAAGAGACAAGTAATTAGCTTAGTTACGGATAACGCATCAAACATGATCAGTACGATTGAAAAATTAAATAAGGACAATGAGGATGAGGAACAGGAAGCTGGTAAATGTGATACTGATTTTATTGAATGTCAAAACGAAGAAGTAATAGTTGTTTTCAGAATGAACTTGATAAAACTATGAAAAGACTATGTTCCGATAACGTTAACATTGCACACATGAGATGTGGAGTTCATACTTTACAGTTAGCAGTGCGTGATGGTCTCCACAATACTCATAGAGCAAATCTTATAAGCAGGGCGAGACAAATAGCAAAAGCAGCACGTACCCCAAAATTAATGGAAGTTCTAAAGAATCAAGTTGCAAAAGTGGCAATCTTAGGTCAAGAGACAAGATGGGGAAGTACATGTCTTATGCTCTAAAGTCTAAAGGCTTCTCCAACTTTAAAAATCAATTATTTTTCAGCGCCCCCCAATTTTTTTTTTACTTTACCAAAACTTAAAAACCACAATGGCATATATATATATATATATATATATATATATATATATATATATATATATATATATATATATATATATATATATATATATATATATATATATATATATATATATATATATATATATATATATATATATATATATTTATATATATTAATAATTAATATATATATATAAAAAAAATAATAATAATATATGTAATATATATAAAATAATAAGAACAAAAAAAATAATAATACATATACAAATAAATAATTGAACTAGAACCAAATCTATATATATATATATATATCATATATATATATATATATCTTTCATATATATATATATATATATATACTCTTTCTCTTAACTATACTATATATATATATATATATATTATAAGAAATATGAACTAAAATTACTAAACTTCCAACTCCCCATTTTTCTAGGCCCCCTTCCGCCCCCTCTGGGCCTCAGCGCCCACAAGGGGGTATCGCCCTTACTTTGAGAAACACTGCTCTGTAAAGGCTTCTGCAACTAAAAGATTATTATAGTAGTAGTATGATGGCTGCAGGTACTTCTGAACTTTCTCTCTCCGACAGTCAGTGGGAACAAATCGAAACCCTCGAAGAATTATTAAAACACCCATACTTTACAACAAAAAATATTCAATCAGAAGACTTGACTGCAGGAAAATTTTTATAGAGAACGGATTTTAGCAAATCACAAATAAATTCCATGAAAAGAAGGGAAAGAATGTTAACTGAAAATAAAATACTTTTGTCGGCAATCTTTGTTTAGAATCTTTCTCAGAACTGAAGATCTGATATTTAAAGCTAGGAGTGCTCTTTGTGAACTAGGACTTAAAATGAATAACACTATCGAACAGAAATCTGGGTCGGAGTCAGATAGTTCAGCAGTTTCAGGAATCCTCCCTTGTAGAATTTTGTCAGATGAAGATGAAGAAGTCAAATTTGACAGATAATGGGAAAAATTGGAGCATGCAGAAAAGCGATTGAAAAAACTAAAAAGACAATCTACTAGTAAAAGACATTCAACCTAAATATCTTCTAGAAAAATAAAAGGTAGAATTCCATAAGTCATTAGATGGAATAATGAAAATCGACCGGAAATCAAAGTTATCAGTTAAAGAGGCAATCAATTGCTATCCTAAAATTTTGCAAGATGCCGCTTGCACAATTACAGCTTTGCCTCCTATTCAAGTGAATGTTGAGAGCTTATTTTCTGCTTTAAAAATAATAAAATCGGATCTAAGGACATCGTTAAAGGAGGATTTTATTGATGAAGTTTTATTTTTAAGAACAATTGTTTTGAATAAATTTATATTACATATGGTCGGGCTGTTCAAAGAGAAATTATTTTAAAATTTAGGAAGAAAGTGAATTATATATATATATATATATATATATATATATATATATATATTTTATATATATATATAATAATTTTATATATATTTATATATATATATATATATATATGTATATATATATATAACATATATATATATATATTCATATATATATAAAATCTTGAACTTGTGAATAAAATTGTTATATATGTTCAGGCTCATAGTTCAACGAGGAATTATTTTAAACTTTAGGATGAATCTAAAATATGATTTTTATTCTTTTTAGGAAAAAAAATAATAAAATTATATTACGTAACTGTACAGGCAGTTCATCGTTCAAAGAGGAATTATATTAAAATTTAGGAAGAAAGTGAATGATTCCTTTTCTGTATTTCTTAAAATTCTTATTTTCTATAAAATATTTTCTAAGTTTTAAATTCTAAGTTAATAAAGATGTCATTAACAACCTTTTAATTTCATCATACCCTCAAAATTTTGTACCAGAATTAATGATTTCATGACTGTAAATGGAGAAGGAATTATAACTAGGGTCGGAGCCGGAGCCGGAGCCAGAGTCGGAGCCGAACAATTTTAAAATTCCGGAGCCGGAGCCAGAACCGGTGATTTTAAAATGCTGGAGCCGGAGCCGGAGTAAGAGCCGGGTAATTTTAAAATGCTTGAGCCGGAGCCGGAGTCGGAGCCGGGTAATTTTAAAATGCTAGAGCCTGAGCCGGAGTCGGAGCCGGAAAAAATTTGCCGGCTCCGCAGCCCTGGAGGAAGCTAAGAGAAAAGTATGAAGGACCTTTCTTTTTGACCAAGGTGATTGCAGGAGGGATGACTTATGATCTTGAAGGAAATGGGAAGACAATGAGGGTCCATTATTCACATCTGAAAGTATGGGCAGATCCACCGAAATATTTGCAGAAGTACTTTGAGAACGAGGAAGGAGTATACCAGCAAGAAGAAGAACAGATGTACGAGGCACAATCTGAAGAGGAGGAACCAACACCAACTTACATAGTTTATAGAGGACAACCTAGGAGGACAACAAGGGAAAGAAACAAAATAAAAAAGATACATGGGATCTGTTGGAAACAGCTATATGAAAACCTAGAAACAAGAAAGATGTGGCCATACAAACTGAGGTTTTGATGGAAAACAAGATGATGCAAACAGAAGCAAACTTCACATCATCGCCTGTTGATTCAAACGAGCTACTGGATTGGATGGACTCTGCACAGTCGGATGGCAATTCGGATGATATGTTCAACTTGCAGAGGTTCGAGAGGTCATTAATGTTCCCAGATGAGTTGTACATTTGGAATAGGGATTACAGATGTCAATGACGAAGAAGATGAAGAGGCCTCAGAGGAGAAAACACCAGAACCAGCTGAGGAAACAAAGGTAAGCGATATTGCTAAATATAATTTAAACATTGCTTATTATACCCCCAGGTCTATTCGTGAGGAATTACTGGAAGTTGGTGAAGATCCAGAACGTATGATGATAGAGGATAAACCAGAGGAACAGGGAGTGAACCAAACCATATTCTTATATACGTGAAATTAAGGATTAATAGTTGGGTACCTACATAATGACAGAGATCAAGAGGGGTCAGCTCCAGAATTACCAAATGTACAGAGAAGGGTGTTGGAGGATTAAAGAAGGGCGGAGGAAAGACGAGCTTCTGTTGGTAACTAGGTAAGGTGCTTGATTCTTTGGTTGATGTTTTTTTCCTTCTTTTTAAGGTTGGTTCCCAATCTTGGAAGAGAAATAATGTAACGAACTGGACAGATTGAATCAACCAACGAAAAACCAAGGAATAAACAAATATTTTTGTATAGGATTTAGATATATAGTCTTTTTGGAGAAGCTGAACTGAAAAGTTTGTGGAAGTTAAAAAAGTTTGAAAAGTGAAAAGAGTCAAATAGTTGTGACAGTAGGAATAAACAGCGTGTTATCAGAATCTGTATTACGAATAACCTACTTAAAGGATTCTGAAAAGCTCTACATAATAGGACTGTGTGTGTGTGCATTATTGTTGTTACATTTGTATATGTTGTGTGCCCTATTAAATTTTAGGTGTTGGGTGAAACATTTCGTAATAAAAATTAATAGTTAAAAGGTTAATTTAGTTTTTGTTATTTGCAAAACAGAGTGTTATTGTGCTAACAATATTAGAATCAGTTTTAAGCAAAATATTTTCAAGTGTTTTAACTACATTGATATTAGGAAATAGTATTTAAAAGTGTATCTAGGAAACTGAAACGACACATAAGGATTGAATACACATGATAATATTTGAAGAAAGTGCATTAGGAAGGTTTAAGATATATTTGGTATATTGTTTAGTTAATAAATAAATCCACAGATGTTTAAAGGAATATTAGTAACTCTATACACCTACAAGAAATTATAAATGTATTTCAAATATTTAACGATGTAGTAATTTGGAATTTTGGAAATAGTGTTAAATTGCTGGGGAATTTTGAATTAAACAAATAAGCAGTGAAAATAGAAAGTGTTTTGAAATTAGATATATAGGATGTTAAAAAAGGAAATAAAATTCATAATTGGTATTTTATTTATCATTTATTATATCGAAAATTTACATTGATGTGTTACTCACTCTCCTTTCTAATTAGTGTTATTGTACTGAATCTTTCCAAAGGAACCTTGACTCCGGATAACAAATAAAAAAAAGAAAAGAATTTAAAAAGACTAAATAAAGAAAAACGACGTAAGCAGTGGTGGCCAAGGGCCAAATCCTTTTAACAATATATATATATATATATATATATATATATATATATATATATACCCAATATATTTATATATATATATATATATATATATATATATATATATATATATATATATATATATATATATATATAATATATATATATATATATATATATATATATATATACTCACTAGATGTACATAGTGTGAAAATCACATTTATTAAGTAATATTTCAGCATTTTTGAGCTAATAATAATAATAATAATAATAATAATAATAATAATAATAATAATAATAATAATAATAATAATAATAATAATAATAATAATAATAATAATAATAATATTGAAACCACTGAATCAGCACAGAAAATTAAATAAATATCTGCAAAAAACGATGAAAATGATTGGAACAAATTGCAGTTGAAAGCATGTATATATAATTAATTTTTATTTGTTTCTTGAATTGGCAAAAATTTACAAAGTTTAAAAAATTGTTAATAACAACTTTTCGTTTTACGTGAAAATATTTTTAAAAAATAATGAAAAACAATTATAAAATGTATTCGTGGCTTATATTTGATTTTATTGTAGATCGACGAATTGTTTTAATGTTGAAGTTTCACTTATTTCTTAAAGTTGGCAAACATAAATAAGTTAATGGAACTTTCGAAATGATTAGAACCTGAAAGTACACTACACATTCTTGTTTTACAATGATTCTTCAAAGAATAAATGGTTTTTTTCTAAATTAGTCATTCGTTGTTCTGTCTTAAAAATAAATAAATTTTTACCTTTAATCTCACTAATATATTAATTATCTTTATCTTTTCTACATTTCGAATTTGCGAGTTTCTAAAATTGGACTTGCCCTACATCACTATCTATTGAATTGAAAAAGATGGTGAACAATTATAACAAACATTTAAACTACTCGTATACTATTAACATTTTCAATGAAAACTATCTTTCTTGAAAATATTGATTTGAAAGGAGTAATATCACAACATTTCTAAAACAAGTATCCCTTGCTTATTTAAAGACAAAGGTTGGGCTCCACATAAGGTTTGCAAAACATATGAAGAGACACTTAAGGCTTGATCGCAAGGGAAGAATGGCAAGCTGAAGTTTGGTATTCCTATGGTTTTAAGGAGCAACAAACCATACACAATGATTGATATTTCTGCCTTGTTTAATATTAAAGGATTCAACTGTAAAGAGAGGCTGTTTATAAAACTCTCTACACTTACCAATCTTGATTCCGTCATTAGACCTGTCACTCATTCAGATGATCTACCAGTTCTAAGATTTACTGAACTCACAGATATTGATGATTGAAGGTCATCATAATCCTCACATATTTCCACAGGTACAGATGAACAATGTGTTGCTGAATTTCATCATCTGAATCATACTTAAGCTACCCTCATTGTTTAATCAGTGTGAGTTGAGCGATTTAATTAGAGACTTGTGCTTGCCTGGACAAGACTCAAAGAAATATGTTTCCTACATCATGGTAGTAGTGTTTCGTTTTATAGTACCAGAGGGGAAAAACTGCGCAAGTTCTTCATGTCAGATGGAACATTTGTTTATTGTAAAGATGTTGCTGCGGACTTGAAATGGGATTAATAGGGTATCCTGATGAATGGAGACTATTTATTGACGGTTCTAAAAGAAGTTTGAAATGTGTTTTACTACATATTGGGAACAATTTTGGATCAATTGCAATAGGCCACTCAACACACCTTAAAGAGGAATAGAGAAGCTTAAAAGTTGTCCTGGAAAAGTTGAAATTCAAATATCATGCTTTGTTAATCCGTGTTGATTTGAAAATGATAAACTTTCTCTTAGGAAAATAAAGCGGATTCACGAAATATTCTTGCTAACTCTGCTGCTGGAATAGTAGGGCAAAGGAAGAGCCTTGGGTTATAAATACTTGGCCATTAAGAGTCAGCTTAACACCAGGACAACATAACATTGTTAATGAGTCATTAATTGATCCGAGTAAAATCATTCTACCACCACTTCATATCAAGCTTGAGGATATGAAACAATTTGTGAAACCTCTTAATCACATAAGGCAATGTTTCAACTATATATTCTTAACCTTTCCTGCTCTTACTGTAGAAAAGAAAAAAGCAGGAATATTCGATGGAACACAAATGAGAAAGTTACTAAATGATCCACAATTTGTAACATCAATGTCTCCTATTGAGGCAAGAGCCTGGAAATTATTTGACAATGTTGTGGAAACCTTTCTATGAAACAGGAAGTTGCTCAACTAAAAGAACATAGTGAAAAAGCTTTTGTTCAGTTTTTAAATAATAGGATGCAACATCTGAAAAAGTTCCAAGAAAATCTGGGCCATTTTAGTGAAGAGCAAGATGAAAGTTTTCATCACTACATCAGAGAAATGAAAGAACGGTATCAAGATCGGTGGGCCCATAATATGATGGCTGACAACTGATAGAGCCCTATGAGAGATGTTCCTGATGCTGCACACAAACGACTTTCTTTGCCGAAAACATTTACCTCTTAATTCATTGCATTTAATGTTATGAGCATTTTGATGTTTTTATCGGAAATAATTTACCGTATTGTTCTGATTAACCAATGTTTTACAGTTTTGATTTGTGATTAATAAAAAAAGTGAGATGCTATATTCAATAAAGGTTAAATATCAATGAGATTTGACTCTTCATATTCCATAACATCATTTCGGTGACTTTCAAACCACTTTCAAATTCGTAACAAATTTGGAAAATTTCAATATAAATGAGGGTATCATATCTTACGAATGTGATGTGATACGCACAAACAGATAAAACTTTTCGAATCAGCAACACAAAATTATTCAT
>JABUQX010103763.1:17500-25869 GCA_015478945.1 Trachelipus rathkii
TAATTCTGAATAAAATCAGCCTAACGTCACCTGGAATTTTGTTAAAATTAATAGTATTTTTAATGTAGACAGATTCTGCTATTTTTCTTTTGTGAGTATGTCTTATATTTTTAATTACGGAGGTACCCCTGAATATTGATACGGTGATTATTAAGGGACCGATGATGAGTTAGAGAGGATTTGGGGTTATCCCTAGATAAGTCACTGGTATGTTGACAGATGCGGCGTGATAGATTCACAGTCTCCCCAATATAGACAGAAGGGCAATCGGAGAAAGGTATCTGATAGATGCATTCCGTTTGTGGGGAGGGGCATTTTGGGGGTATTAAAATTTGTTTTAGACAGAAAGTATTGTTTTGGGTGAAACATATAGAGGATAGAAAGTGGGATTTAACGTTGCAGTTTAATTTATAGGGTAGGGGGAGAAAAGTTTTTGTTGTTTTTTTTTTGTAATACGGGTATCTTGATAGTAATTTTGTTTAGCTTTTTTGTACGCGGAATTAATTATATAGGGAGGATATTTTAAATTGGAAAAAGTAGAATATAAATATTTGGTTTCAGTGGATAGGTGAACGTGGGAACAAATACGGAAAGCTCTTAAATATAGGGATGAGAGAGTGTAAATTTTTATGTTTTTACTGTGAACAGAATACCAGTGGATATAACCAGGGGAGAGGAAGGTTTTCGATATACGGCATAGGTGATACGGGGGGAATCTTTCCAACAGAGGATAGTGTCTAAAAAAGATATGGATTTGTTTACAGGTTCAAAAGTAAAGGATAGAGCAGGATGAATACTGTTTATTAAATCAAGAATATCATGAAAGTTGGTATGGTGGGGTATAGCTACGAAAATGTCATCGACATATCGTAGCCATTTGTAGTTAGTGAGGAGGGGATTCGGAAGTATGTGAAAATATTCTATTAGCTTCATGAAAATATTGGCAAGTGTGGGGGATAATGGAGATCCCTTTGACAGGCCCTGGGTTTCTTTGAAATATTTATTGTCGAATGTGAAAAAATTATGGTTTAAGGTAAGAAGTATCAATTGTTTGATAAGAGGAAAGGGATGAGATAGAGTGACCTGGCTGGTGAGAAAATATTCTTCTAGGAGTTCAATGGTGTACGGGACAGGAACAGATGTGAAAAGAGATCTAGCATCAAAGCTTAAGAACCGGTGAGTGGTGGGATCGAAGGATTGTGAGCGTTGAATGAAGTCAGGAGTGTTCTTAATATAGGAAGAAGAGAAGGTACCTATAAGGGGTTTCAGGATATTAGACAGCCAAGAAAAAAGTTTAAAGGTATTGGAATTGGTCTTTTAGATAATAGGGCGAAGGGGGGGTATTTTCCTTATGAATCTTGGGGAGAACATAGAATATTGAAAGATTTGTTAAATGAGCTTTGTGTGTTTTATGTATTTCAGGAAATTTCCTGAAATACATAAAACACACAAAGCTCACTTAACAAATCTTTCAAAATTCTACGGTCTCCCCAAGATTCATAAGGAAAATACTCCCTAATACTACGACGCAATAACTACTACTACTACTACTACTACTACTACTACTACTACTACTACTACTACTATTACTACTATTACTACCACGACGACGACAATTACAAGAACTACTACTACTACAACTACTACTACAACTACTACTACAATTACAACTACTACTACTACTACGACGACGACAATTACAACAACTACTACTACTACGACTGTTATTACAACTACTACTACTACTACTACTACTACTACTACTACTACTACTAACTACTACTACTACTACTACTACTACCACGAATGTTCACCCCCCCTTTCGTTATTATTATTATTATTATTATTATTATTATTATTATTATTATTATTATTATTATTATTATTATTATTATTATTATTATTATTATTATTATTATTATTATTATTATTATTATTATTATTATTATTATTATTATTATTATTAATTATTATTATTATTATTATTTTAATTATTAATTATTATTATTATATTATTATAATTATTATTATTATCATTATTATTATTATTATTATTTTATTATTATTATTATTATTATTATAAAGTTTCAAGTATTATTTTATATATTGATATTATTTTTTATCCTTTATTATTATTATTATTATTATTATTATTATTATTATTATTATTATTATTATTATTATTATTATTATTATTATTATTATTATTATTATTATTATTATTATTAATTATTATTATTATTATTATTAATTATTATTATTATTATTATTATTATTATTGCCCAACCCCGCCTTAAGCCCTATCCCCGCTTTGTATATTTACATACACTTGTGCGCGCCGTAGGCTAGCGCACACGAGCGTTCGTTGATGATGCAGTCATCAACGCATGGGAGTTGTTTATACACGTCTACACAAATGCATATACACACCCCTCACCCCCCTCTCGTTATTATTATTATTATTATTATTATTATTATTATTATTATTATTATTATTATTATTATTATTATTATTATTATTATATTATTATTATTATTAATTATTATTATTATTATTATTCACCCTACCCTCCATTGCCCTAACCCGACTTTGTATATTCACATACACTTGTGCTAGCCGTAGGTTGTCGCACACGAGCGTTCGTTGATGACACAGTCATCAACGCATGTGAGTTGTTTTATACACGTCTACACAGTTGCATATACACACCCCTCACCCCCCTCTCGTTATTATTATTATTATTATTATTATTATTATTATTATTATTATTATTATTATTATTATTATTATTATTATTATTATTATTATTATTATTATTATTATTATTATTATTCACCCTACCCCCTGTTGCCCTAACCCGACTTTGTATATTCACATACACTTGTGCGAGCCGTAGGCTGGCGCACACGAGCGTTCGTTGATGACGCTGTCATCAACGCATGGGAGTTGTTTATACACGTCTACACTAATGCATATACACACCCCTCACCCACCTTCGTTATTATTATTATTATTATTATTATTATTATTATTATTATTATTATTATTATTATTATTATTATTATTATTATTATTATTATTATTATTATTATTATTATTATTTAATTATTTTTTTTTTAATTATTATTATTATTATTATTATTATTATTATTATTATTATTATTATTATTATTATTATTATTATTATTATTATTTAATACTATTTATTACTGTGTGGTTTTAACTCTGAATTTTTTCTGTCCATTAGTAGAACTTCTTCTTCTTCTTCTTCTTCTTCTTCTTCTTCTTCTTCTTCTTCTTCTTCTTCTTCTTCTTCTTCTTCTTCTTCTTCCTCTTCTTCTTTTTCTTTTTCTTCTTCTTATTATTATTAATGTTATTTATTATTATCTCACACTGAAAGGCCCCTCAAGAGCATTACCAAAAGCAAAACAGCAGCAGCAGCACTGGACCCCAAACACATGGACTTTACTATTCCCATATTACAATCGGCATCATCACAAAAAAAACCAACAACACAACAGCAACAACAACAACAACAACTACAACAACAAAAACAACAAATCCATCAAGCAACATCCACAACAGCAGCCACGCAAGAAACAGATTCGACACAAAACAACAACCACATTCCAACGACAACAACATCAAAACAACAACGCAAGAAACACGATCAACGCAAAACAACAACAACCACGATTAAAGCAACAAGCAGGGCCATACACCATCCTCGTGATCTATTCTAAGAGCACATTACACATTACACTTATAATAAAATTAAAAGAAACTTTATAAAAACATCTGAAGACAATGAAACTTAGAGTTATTACAAACAGAATCAACACAAAACAACAACATCAACAATCCATGAAACAGCATCTACGCCTACAACAGCAGCAACAACAGCAACAACAACAACAACAACAACAACAGCAAAAACTCATGAAGCAGTATATAAACACCCCAGAGAGCCTAAACACGTGCGCGCCCCCATATGTGAGCTACTACAGTATAGTATATATAATAATATATATAATATATATATTATATATAATAATAATATATATTATATATATATATATATATATTATATATAATATATATATAATGTATATATATATATATATAGTATATATATATATATATATATATATATATATATATATATATATATATATATATATATACAAGCGTGCTTCTACAACGATCACAACGACAATGGCTACTACTACTACTACTACGACTGGTACAACAACGACTACTACTACTACTACTACTACTACTTACTACTACTACTACTACTTCAGCCACTCTCATGACTACTACCACTATGCATGAAACTTATCTACTACTACTACTACCCCTGCCACGACAACTATTATTATTATTATTATTATTATTATTGTTATTATTATAATTAAACTCGGAACAATAAGGGGTATATAAATTTCCTTCACGCAGTGAGAGAGAGAGAGAGAGAGAGAGAGAGAGAGAGAGAGAGAGAGAGAGAGAGAGAGAGAGAGAGAGAGAGAGAGAGAGAGAGAGAGAGAGAGAGAGAGAGAGAGAGAGAGAGAGAGAGAGAGAGAGAGAGAGAGGTATTACTATTACTATCACTTTTCATCAGTTCTTTCTTCCTCAGAAGCTTCTACATCTGAATGCAGTGAAACTTAGAGTTATTACAAACAGAATCAGCTCAACGAGATAACAGAAGCTTCTACATCTGAATGCAGTGAAACTTAGAGTTATTACAAACAGAATCAGCACAACAACAATTACATCTGAATACAATAAAACTTAGAGATATTACAAACAGAATCAATCAGAGACAACAGCATCAACAACAACAACAACAACAACAATCCATGAAACATTATCTACAACATCAAAGAAACATTGCCATTCACCATCCTCGTGATCTATACTAACAACACATTACACATTTTGCTTTAAATAAAATTAAAAGAAATTTCATTAAAAACATATACTTCACAATCCTTAAAGCAGTGGAACAGTAAATCAATAACGCAAATCCCTAGCAACAGAGGGAAAAATAGGCTTTTGCTTTACTGCTTTACTGCTTTACTGCTTTACTGCTTTACATCATATTTTAATATATAACGAGACTATTTTATTAAAAACATTTTGTTTTAATTATTCATTTACATTTATAGTATTCACCTTATGTTAACTAAAATTATTTCAATCTGGACTTGTTTTATTATTATTATTATTATTATTATTATTATTATTATTATTATTATTATTATTATTATTTATTATTATTATTATTATTATTATTATTTTATTATTATTATTATTATTATTATTATTATTATTATTATTATTATTATTATTATTATTATTATTATTATTATTATTATTATTATTATTATTATTATTATTATTATTATTATTATTATTATTATTATTATTATTATTATCATTATTATCATTATTATTGTTATTATTATTATTATTATTATTTATTATTATTATTATTATATTAATTATTATTATTATTACTTATTATTATTATTAATTATTATTAATTATTATTTATATTAATTATTATTATTATTATTAATTATTATTATTATTAATAACTATTTTATTATTATTATTATTATTATTATTATTATTATTATTATTATTTATTATTATTATTATTATTATTCTTATTATTATTATTATTATAATTATTATATTTTTATTATTATTATTATTATTATTATTATTATTATTATTATTATTATTATTATATTATTATCAATTATTACCTCTTAATCGTGCAGGAGATGTGATCTTTGACTTCAACTATTGCATCAACTACAACTATTAGCACTACCACTAAGGCATATGATAATGCCACTATTACAACAACAACAACAACAACTACTACTACTACTATACTACTACTACTACTACTACTACTACTACTACTACTACTACTACTACTACTACTACTACTATTACAACAACGACACCAATCCAAGACCACAACAACAACAACAACTGTAAAATCATGAAGCAATATATAAACACCCCAGACCTAGGCCCATGCACACCCCACACACGTGCGCCCCGGAGGGGTGCATGCCGAGCGTTTCGTTCAATACGAAGTTATGAACGCATGGGAGTTGTTATTTACATTCACACACACACACACACACAAATCAACCACGACTACTACTACTACTACTACTACTACTACTACTACTACTGCTACTACTACTATTACTACAACAACAACAAATTCCGCCATACGAGCTCACGTTCACTAGGCAGTCATGGAAGTACGTGTGTTATTTACATATACATTCACATATATATATATATATTATATATAATATATATATATATATATATATATATATATATATATATATATATTATTATATATATTATATATATATATATATATATATATATATACTATATATATATATATTAATAATATAAATATATATATACAACTTCTATTGACTTACTGCTTTCATCATTTACCAATGTAGGTAAGTATAAGCATAGCAAATAATTCTTCATTTGTTAACATATATTATTTATTAAAAATCAATTTCTAGGACTTTATTAAAAACATACAATTATTCACAGCTACAATTTATTTTATTCAATTCATGCATGACTAAAAATATTTCAAGTTTTTAAATAATGCGAATATGCTTTATTGCTAACGGTATTATTATTTTTATTACTATTATTATTATCTTTATTGCTAACGTTATTATTATTATTTTTATTATTATTATTATTATTATTATTATAAATTTTAAATTATTATTACTGTATTATTACTATTATTATTATTATTATTATTATTATTATTATTATTATTATTATTATTATTATTATTATTATTATTATTATTATTATTATTATTATTATTTATTAATTAATTATTATTA
Organism: Trachelipus rathkii; assembly: GCA_015478945.1. NCBI lineage: Eukaryota > Metazoa > Arthropoda > Malacostraca > Isopoda > Trachelipodidae > Trachelipus > Trachelipus rathkii. The sequence continues at coordinate 24,422 of JABUQX010103763.1, forward strand.
TTATTATTATTATTATATGTACACTGACATTCCAGCACGAAAAGCACACAACAACCTTCATTCCACGCATGATATGAGACTGGGTTCTTTCTGTGGGATGTGATGAAATAACTACTTTAGCCCTAAATTTAGGATCCGCCTTTCTCCGCCCAGGGCTGTTTTAACCCTAATACCAGGTCGAAAGGTAGCATAGACAAGAATCAAAAACCGGTAGTATTATCATTATTATTTTTATAAATATATTTCATACTGAAACATGGTGATACGGTGAGAATCTTTAAACAGATAAGAAGGAAAAGCTTTTCCTTCATCGTGATGGAAGCGTAAACCTTAGCCTCTATATAACCTCGTTGTTGATTGGGTAAGAGAATTATTTTATCCCTGTATCGCTTAGTATGTAAAACATATGTTTTTTCATATCCTTAACCTTCTCTGGAAAGCGGATGAAAATTAACTTAGTTTTTAAACTCATTTCAAAATGCATAGTCGCTTTAGCTGCGGAACTGCGAGCAAAGTTCTCTCTCTATCTTAAAAGTGCTGCCAATTACCGAAAAGTGTATATATGATTCGTCCTATAACAGGTTATACCTCAAATTACAAGATATTTTAACAATGGGAAGGTCAAGATCCCTGGAAACTGGAGCTACAATCTTATATAAAAGAAAACCCAACGGAATTGATTTTTTCACTTGTACCGGTAATTCACCGTATTACAGGCTCAAACGTATTTTTTTTTCTCTCTCTCTCTCTCTCTCTACCCTCTCTCTCTCTCTCCCTCTCTCTCTCTCTTTCTCTCCTCTCTCTCTCCCTCTCTTTCCTCTCTCTCCTTCATCTCATCTCTCTCTCTCTTATCGTCTCTCTTCCTCTCTCTCTCTCTATCTCTTCTCTTCTCTTCTCTTCTCATCTCTCTCTCTCTCTCTCTCGTCTCTCTCTCTCTCTGAGTTTTCAAGAAAATTATATACTACTTTTCGTCTTTGTGTTTAAATTGTATAATAATATAATAATAATATAATAATAATAATATATAATAATAATAATAATAATAATAATAATAATAATAATAATAATAATAATAATAATAATAATAATAATAATAATAATAATAATAACGAATGGGTGAGGGGTGTGTATATGCATTAGTGTAGACGTGTATAAACAACTCAAATGCGTTGACAACAGCTTCATCAACGAAAAGCTCGTGTGCGCCAGCCTCGGCTCGCACAAGTGTATGTGAATATACAAAGTAGGGTTAGGGGCAACAGGTGGTAGGGTGAATAAATAAATAATAATAATAATAATAATAATAATAAATATAATAATAATAATATAATAATAATAATATAATAATAATAATAATAATAATAATAATAATAATAATAATAATATAATAATATATTAATAATAATAATATAATAATAATATAATAATAATAATAATAATAATAATAA
>JABUQX010103764.1:0-10000 GCA_015478945.1 Trachelipus rathkii
AGTTTCGTTAGATCGTGCTACTCTATGTATCGTCTCCCACCCTTTTTCACGCTCATTTTCCCGCCGCCGCTGCTGCTGCTGCTGCTGCTGCTGAGCTCTCTCGGTATCACCAGGTTTTTTCACATCCCGCTGCTGCTCCGGGCACCGCTCTGCAGCCTGCAGCTGCTGCTGCTGCTGCTGCTGCTGCTGCTGCTGCTGCTGCTGCACTATCATACGACAAAAGTTAGTCATTTCTGCCAAGTGCCTTCAACCTTTATTTTATTACCTCCACTAGACCTTCAATTTTTGTGATTAATTTATGGAGTTTCATTGATTTTCGTAACATTTTTATGAAATTCCGCTACATTAAATATGAATTATTTATTAAGCAAAAAAAAGTAATTTCGCAATAGAAAGAATTACTGGTTAAAATAAATAAATAACTTTATCTAATGTAAAGTTGAAATGAGAATAAAATAAAGTAATGCACTCGTCATCAAAAATTCCAATAAAAAGGGCGAAAATCTTTTTCAATTCTATTTTACATAATACTACTTTTTTTACGAGAAAAAGAAAACCTCACAGTTTACAAAACTCAAAGAATGCTTTATTCTATTTGGCACCACTACCCACACACAACACACCACACATCACATATATATATAGTAGTAGTTATTCATATATATACTACTAACTAGTATAATAAACTATATATAATAAATTATATATATTATAGTATAAATATATTATAATATTTAATTAGTGAGATTAATATATAAATATATATATATATATATTATACTATACATATTATATATATATTAAATAATAATTAATAATATATTTATATAATAGAGAATAGATTAACCCAGTAATAAAACAACAGATTTTACTTTTACAAAATTTGGAAAAATATTGTATCATTTTTATAATTAAATAATATTATAAAAAGTATACACATGTCGCTACATGGTGTAAGAGTCAATATTAAATAATATATTTAATATATATTCTGCTTAATATATTATATATTTTAGATAAAATATATATATATATATAGGCTAATATATTTATATACTAATAATGGAAATCACACTAATAATTATTTATATATATATTTTTCAATATATAATAATTATATATAATATTATGCTTTGAAAATACCTAATATAATATATATATATATATATATATATATAGTATATATATAAAATATATTATACATAAACTATTAAGTACTATATATTAATTTAATAAATATATAGAAAGTAGAAAAAGTATATAGATAGATAGTAGATAGATAGATACGATAGATAGATAGCTAGTAGAATTGATAAATAGATAGAATATAGATGTACATTTCAAAGGGAACCATTTAGGCCCAAAAGGAATATACATATATAATGTATCCATATATATAATATAATAATTATTATAATTATATATAAAATATAATAATATACTATAATATCTTTTAATAGCTAATAAATAATTTACTATTTATATATTACATATTATATAAAATTACATTATTATCTCTAAATTCTGTAAATAATATATATATAATAATATAATATGTAAAAATAATTATATTATTATATTAATAACTATAAATAATGAATATTAAGGATTGCGAAAACCCTTTGGCATAAAGCAAAACTATAATTTAAGATGAATTTATTCAATACACTTGAACATAATAAAAGTAAAACAATTGTTAAATAATAGTTTTTCTATAATTCCATGAGTTAATGTATAGTTAGATATAATATAAATTACATATATTGCCGTATAGTCTTTCAGTGCTCATCAAGAAGCACCTCATTTACCGACTGCCGTCGCTTATGTTTTAATGAAACACACCCGAGAATACGAACTGAACAAAAAATATTGTCGAAGAATCTGTGCTGAATTTTATTTTTTATGAGCAAATCTAGACATGGGTTAGTTATGTGGATTGAAAAATATTTGTCGTTGATTTTATATTATGATTGTATTCGAAAAATATACTTTGGAAAAATATTGAACTTTTTCTGAATTGGTTGTACACGTATTGCAATTAACTTAGTAAAGGGATATAGGGGAGGGGGGGGGGGAAGAAAGAAGATTAAGATGAGGGGGTTATATATATTTTGAGGATGTCTTTCATAATATAGTTGTTCAATTTTTTGATGGTTGGAGAATGAAACTTATTATAAATAGCTTGTGTTGCAAAATAGTCTAATTATTGTTCACTTGATATTATTGAAAGTGAGTTAGAATTAGTGTTATCGCCAAATCTAATAACATTCCAACTCATCAAAACAAAGAAAATTAATTGAAAACCTATTGCATACACAATTTCAAAATTTCAAATAAATAATAGCCGTTTTAGGTAAGCGAAAATGAAACATGTTAGGCAACACCACAGCTTTTAAAATTTCATTTCCAAAACCATCAATAAAAATCATGAGAAGCTCAACTATATTCTTTAGAAAGACATCCTGCAACACCACCCTCATCTTAATCTTCTTTGCTACATCAACACCCCCTACAGCACTTCACACTCCCTAATATCCTTTACATAAAGTAATTGCTAATAATTCTCTCGAACCCAAATTCAGAACAAGCTTCATAATTTTTCCAGAGTTATTTTTTCGTAATACACATACATAGCTACACAAATCCACTGACATAATTATGTGTTATTCAACCACATTAGAGAAATTAACCTCCATGTACATTGTCTGCATAAAAATACAAAATCATCAGCACCGACTTCATTCGTAAATATTAATTTTTGTTTTTAGTTCATATCCAGAAGTATGGGTGCTTTTATAACGATAGAAAGGCCAGCCTCGAATGAGGCTTCTTGATATGAAGCGAAAGACTTCTGCAATTTGTTTTTAATTTTATAACATTAACTCATGGAATATAGAAACATTTTAACATTGTTTTAACTTAATTATGCTCTCAAGTTATTAAATAAATACATCTTAAATTATTAGTTTTGCTTTATGCCAAAGGGTTCGCATATATATAAATATATATACTATATTATATATTCAATAAATATATATATATAAACTTAATATATATATATATAATATATATATTATATATACTAATATATTAATATATTATTATATAAGATAAATGGTATATATATAGTATATATATTATATATAATATATATATAATCACATATATCGATAATATTTATGTATTACAATCCTTTGCCTAATGTTGTTGTCCGGTACCTCTATTATATATCTAGTATATATCGTATTATCTATCTTCTTCTGAGTCTATTCATCTAATCACTATCTATCTATCATAATATCTATGAAATAATTATATTAAAACTTAAAAAATTTTATTAATTATATCTTATAATAATATGATATATATAAGATAGTTATTATAATATATATAATATATATTATGAGTATAATATAATTATTAATTATATATATGAATAAATTATTACAGATAATATACTATAATATTCTAGCCGTAATTTCAAGAAGTATTATATATAATAAAATTTATGTATTTTTTTAATTAATAATATAAAATTTTTATACTATTATATTTATTATTTATATAATATCTATAATAATCAATATAAAATTATATATGAGATATAATATATAATTATAAATTAATATATATGTATAATCATATATATATATATATATAATATATATTATATATTATAATATATATATATAATTAAAATTATTATATTATATATATATATATATAATATTGTATATATATATAGATATATATATATATCAGAATTATAATTTATGTATATATAATATATATAATATATATATATACATACAAGATATATCAATATAAACTACTAATATCATATATATATATATATATATATATATATATATATGTGTGTGTGTGTGTGTGTGTGTGTGAGTGTGTGCAAATAGAATAAGCACTTGTTGCGTTTTGTAAACTTGAGTGTTTTCTTTTTCTTCGTAAAAAAAGTTTATGAGTTGAAAAAGATTTTCGCGCCTTTTTAATTTGGAATTTTTTGATGACGGTGCATTTTATTTTATTCCTTTTCAATTTTACATTTTATAAAATTCTTTTTGTTTTATTTATAATTTCTTTAATTTGCAAAATTAATTTTTAAGGATAATAAATAAATTCAATTAATTTAGCGAATTCATTAAAAATGTTACGAAATAATGAAACCATTAAAAATATCACAAAAATTGAAGGTCTAGTGGAGGTAATAAAATAAAGGTTGAAGGCACTTGGCACTTTGAACTAGAAAATTGCATTTTCAAATGGGCACCTTAATTGGACATACACATGCTAACCTATTTGTCGCTATGAATGAGTGCAGACAGAGACCACAGCAGCACAGCAGCAGCCATCAGCACAGCAGCAGGCAGCAGCTGCAGCAGTCAGCAGCAGCAAGCAGCAGATATTCAGCGCAGCAGCAGTCAGCACAACTGCAGCAGTCCAGCAGCACGCGCAGCTAGACACAGCAGCAGCAACAGACAGCAGCAGCTCAGCAGCAGCTGCAGCAGCAGCAGCAGCAGCAGCAGCAGCACAGCAACAGCAGCAGCAGCAGCAGCTGCAGCAGCAGCAGCAGCAGCAGCAGCAGCACAGCAGCACAGCAGCAGCAAGCAGCTGCAGCAAGCAGCCAGCAGCATGCAGCAGCAAGGCAAGCAAGCAGCACACAGCAGCAAGCAGCAAGCAGCAGCAGCAGCAGCCAGCAGACAGCAGCAGCAGCAACAGCAGCTAGCAGCAGCAGCTGTCAGCAGCACGCAGCACAGCAGCAGCAGCAGCAACAGCAGCAGCAGCAGCGAGGCAGCAGATGACAGCAGCAAGCAGCAGACTGCAGCGAGCCGCACAGCAGCTGCAGCAGCAGCGCAGGTGTTGAGGGACGCGGCGGCGTCCTCCAGGAGCCGCAGCAGCACAGCAGCACAGCAGCAGCAGCAGCTGCAAAGCGCAGCGCAGCAGCAGCAGTAGTGACAAGCAGCTAGCAGCTGCATCAAGCAGCAGAGCAGCAGACCAGCAGCAGCAGCACAGCAGCAGCACAGCAGCAAGCAGCACAGACAGCAGCAGCAGCAGCACTCACAGCAGCTTGCAGCAGCAGCAGCAGCAAGCATGCAGCAACGCAAGCAGCAGCAGCAGAAGCATATAGCAGCAGCTGCAGCACGCACAGCAGCAGCAGCAGCACAGCAAGCAAACAGCAGCAACAGCATGGCAAGCAGCAGCCTAGCAGCAGCAGCATTCAGCAGCAAGACTAGTAGATCACATGCGAGACAGATCCAGATGGAGCTTGAAGCTCGATGCAGGACACGCAAGCAGTCAGCAGCGAGCAGACAGCAGCAGCAGCAAAGCAGCAGCAAGCAAGCAAGCAGCAAGCAAGCTGCAGCACGAGCAGCATGCAGCAGCTACAGCAGCAGCAGCAGCACCGTCAGAGCAGCAGCAGCAGCAGCAGCAGCAGCAGCAGCAGCGAGGAACTCACGAGCGTTGAGAGCAGCAGCAGCAGAGCAGCAGCAGCCAGCAGCAGCAGCAGCAGCAGCAGCAGCAAGCAGCACAGCACAGCAGCAGCGCAGGCAGCAGCAGCCGAGGCCAGCAGCTTGCAGTCATGACAGCAGCCGCAGCAGCTGCAGCAGCAGTAGCAGCAGCAGCAACTAGCAGCAGCAGCAGAGCATGCTGTTGTAGCTGGCATAGCAGCAGCAGCACAGTGAAGCACAATCAGCAGGCAAACCCAGCAGCTGAAACAACACACATGCAGCATCGGCAGTCAGGACAGCACAACAGCAAGCAGCACACGAGCAGCAGCAGCAGCCTCGGCATCAGCAGGCCGCAGCAGCAGCCTGAGCAGCAGCACCACGGACTGCATCCACAGCGGCATCGAACATCTTGCCAGTAGATACCACTGCAGCAGAAGCCTTGTGGCCATGCAGACGCAGCCGCAGCAACAGCGCAGCAATCACATCATAAACAAACCATTCCTCTCATAGCAGCAGGCAGCAGCACGCAAGCACAGCAGCAGCAGCAGCAGCTGCAGCAGCAGCAGCAGCACAGCAGCAGCACAGCAGCAGCAGCAGCAGCAACAGCTTCCACGATTTTTTGTCCCAGAATATACCTAAAAAACAAGGAAAAAGAAATGAGCAGCAGCCGAAGGCAGGATCAGCAGCAGCACTGTGCGGCAACAGCTTGCTCATGCCAGCAGAGCAGCAGCAGCTACAGCAGCCGCAGCCACGATATTTTGTTTCGGAATGTACACAGCAGCTGCAGAAAATTCCCTTAGCCAGCGGCTGGGCGCGCTTCTGGTCATGCTGAGCAGCGAGCAGCAGCGCGAACACCGCCAGCACCACCACCAGCAGCAGCACCGAGATGGCACCGGCAGAAGCCCCAGCAACTTCATCGTCTGCTGCACCTGCAGTCGACACGCCCAGCAGCGGGGAGTCAAGAAAAAAACCCTCCGCCCCCAATCATATTTTTTACAAGAATATTGACCACGCTAGCAGCAGCAGCAGCAGCCCAGCGAGCGGTCAGCAGAGCAAGCTGCAGCAGGGGCAGCCAGCAAGCTCAGCAGCAGCAGCTAAGCAACCATGCGCAGCTAGCACAGAGCAGCAGCGCAGCACAGCAGCAGCAGCAGTAGCAGCAGCAGAGGAGCTCAACAAGCCAGCAGCAGCAGCAGCAGCAACAGGCTGCAGCAGCATCAGCAGATCAGCAGCAGCAGCAGCAGCAGCAGCCACAGCAGCAGCAGCAGCAGGTGCAGCCCAGCAGGCAGTCAGCAGCCTCAACAACAGCAACAGCTGCAGCAGCCAGCAGCACCAGCTGACAGTCAGTCAGACAGCAACACAAGCAGCAGCCAGCAAGCAGCAAGCAGCAGCAAATAAACCAGAGCAGTATTCGCGCTGTGCAGCAAGCAGCGCAGCAGAGTAGGAGCACCATCAGCCCACATGCCCAGCAGCGGGGAGAAAAATTCAGCGTGCGCCAGCCAGCAGCAGCAGCAGCAGCAGCAGCAGCAGCAGCAGCAGCAGCAGCAGCAGCAGCAGCAGCAGCAGCAGCAGCAGCAGCAGCAGCAGCAGCAGCAGCAGCAGCAGCAGCTGCAGCAGCAGCAGCTGCAGCACAGCGGCAAGCCGCTGCACAGCGCACACCCGAAGCAGCAGCCAGCAGCTGCGCACAGTCAGCAGCAGCTGCGGCGGCAACATCCCACGATACGACCAAAACGTCAAGTGCGACGAAAACGGCGAGGCAGCTGCAGCAGCTGCTGCGGCACACAGCACTTCAGCAGCAGCAGCAACAGCAGCAACAGCAGCAGCAACAGCAGGCCGCAGAGGTGCAGCAGCGCAGCAGCAGCAGCAGCAGCAGCAGCAGCAGCAGCAGCAGCAGCAGCAGCAGCAGCAGCAGCAGCAACCGCAACAGTAGACACAGAAACAGAAAAAAAAACAAAAAAAAAAAAAAAATGAGCAGCACTGCTGCAGCAGCAGCAGCACCGGCAGCAGCATCAGCAAGCAGCGCAACAGCAGCAGCAGCCGGAGCAGCAGCAGCAGCCCAGCAGCTGCAGCCACCAGCAACAGCAGCAGCCGCAGCAAACAATCTCAAACCAGCAACAGCAGCAGCAGCAGCAGCTGAGCACAGCAGCAGCAGCAGCAGCAGCAGCGGCGCGGAGCAGCACCGAGCAGCAGGCACCCGTGCTGGGGCGCAGCAGCAGCCTCAGCAGCAGCTGCCGACAGTCGAAAGCGGCTGAAGAAAGAGCCCTATGCGGCTTAGGAGCAGGCAACAGCAGTCAGCAGCAGCCTAGCTGCAGCAGCAGCAAGCACAGCAGCAGCAGCAGAGCAGCAGCAGCAGCACGCAACAGCAGCAGCAGCAGCAGCAGCAGCAGCAGCAGGCAGCAGCAGCTGCAGCAGCAGCAGCAGCAGCCAGCTGCAGCAGCAGCAGCAGCGCATCGCTGCAGCACAGCAGCAACAGCAGCAGCAGCAGCAGTACAGCCGCTGCAGAGCAGCAGCATCAGCAGTGGCAGCAGCAGCAGCAGCAGCAGCAGCAGCAGCAGCAGCAGCAGCACAGCAGCATCAACAGCAGACCTTCGCCTTCCGCGCAGCAGCAGCCGCAACTGCAGCAGCAGCAGCAGCAAGCAGCTGCAGCACAGCAGGCGCCGCCAGAGCAGCAGCAGCAGCATCAGCAGCAGCAGCAGCAGCTGCACAGCAGCAGAGCGCGCAGCAGAGCAGCAAACACCAAGCGAGCAGCAACAGCAGGCAGCAGCAGAGCAGCAGCAATCGGCAGCACAGCAGCTGCAAGTGCAGCAGCAACAAGCAGCAGCAGCACGCAGCGGCCAGAGCAGCAGGCAGCAAGCACAGCAGCAGCAGCAGCCGCAGCAGCAGCAACAGCAGCAGCTAGCAGCAAGCAGCAGCACAGCAGCAACAACAGCTGCAGCAGCAGCAGCAGCAGCACAGCAGCAGCACCGCAGCAGAGCGGCAGCAGCAGCAGCAAACAGCAGCACAGCAGCAGAAGCAGCAGCAGCAGCAACAGCAGCAGCAGCGAGCAGAAGCAGCAGCAACGGCAGATCTGCAGCAGCAGATGCAGATGCAGTAGAGCGGCAGCAGCAGCAGCAGCCAGAGCAGCAGCAGCAGCAGCAGCAGCAGCAGCAGCAGCAGCAGCAGCAGCAGCAGCAGCAGCAGCAGCAGCAGCAGCAGCAGCAGCAGCAGGAGCAGCAGCAGCAGCAGCAGCAGCAGCAGCAGCAGCAATGCAACAGCAGCAGCAGCAGGCAGCAGCAGCAGCACAGCAGCAGCAGCAGAGCAGCAAGCATTAGCAGCAAGCAGCACAGCAGCAGCAAGCAGCAGCCAAGCATCAGTCAGCAGCATCAAGCAGCAGCAGCAGCAGCAGCAGCAGCAGCAGCAGCAGCAGCAGCAGCAGCAGCAGCAGAGCAGCAGCAGCAGCAGCAGCAGCAGCAGGCAGCAGCACAGCAGCAGAGGCAGCAGCAGCAGCAGCCGCAGCAGCAGCAGCGCCGAAGCAGCAGCAGCAGCAGCAGCAGCAGCAACAGCAGCAGCAGCAGCAGCTGCAGCAGCAGCAGCAGCAGCAGCAGCAGCAGCAGCAGCAGCAGCAGCAGCAGCACAGCAGCAGAGCAGCAGCAGCAGCAGCAGCAAGCAACACAGCAGCAGCAGCAGCAGCAGCAGGCAGCAGCAGCAGCAGCAGCAGCAGCAGCAGCAAGCAGCAGCAACTTCAAGCAGCAGCAACAGCAGCATTGCATCATCAGCAGCAGCAGCAGCAACAGCAGCAGCAGCAGCAGCAGCAGCAGCAGCAGCAGCAGCAGCAGCAGCAGCAGCAGCAGCACAACAGCAGCAGCAGCAGCAACAGCAGCAGCAGCAGCAGCAGCAGCAGCAGCAGCAGCAGCAGCAGCAGCAGCAGCAGCAGCAGCAGCTGCAGCAGCAGCAGCAGCAGCAGCAGCAGCAGCAGCAGCAGCAGCAGCAGCAGCAGCAGCAGCAGCAGCAGCAGCAGCAGCAGCAGCAGCAACAGCAGCAGCAGCAGCAGCAGCAGCAGCAGCAGCAGCAGCAGCAGCAACAGCAGCAGCAGCAGCAGCAGCAACAGCAGCAGAGCAGCAGCTGCAGCAGCAGCAGCAGCAGCAGCACCAGCATCACCGAAGCAGCCGCCCCGCCGTGTCGGCACCTGCACAGCCGCAGTGGCAGCAGCTGCAGCAACAACAACCCCTCTCACAGCACTAACCGCAGCAGCAGCTAGCAACAGCAGCAGCAGCAGCAGCTGCAGCAGCAGCAGCAGCAGCAGCAGCAGCAGCAGCAGCAGCAGCAGCAGCAGCAGCAGCAGCAGCAGCAGCAGCAATAAAAGAAAATTTTAGAGTTGTTCAAGCTGTAATAAGGTGAAAAAAATTCTGTGTCGTTTTATGTTCATCTAATGTTGAGACATGCATTCTAAGTCCAATAGAATTGAACCGGTTTTGGCAGAGTGAAAATAGCTTGGAGCTATTGTAGGACACCAAATCGGTCACTTTCAATAAAAATTAATAAAAAAGATTTCCCTAGATACA
>JABUQX010103764.1:20000-27500 GCA_015478945.1 Trachelipus rathkii
ACTCTTTCAGAATTTTAAAAGGAGGAAATACAAAAGAACTGACTTTGTGAGTGCTCGCTAGATTTTTTTAATAAATCGGAAGAAATTGAGTAATCCTGATGTTGCTAAGATAGCAGATAATATTATATGTTTTATAAATAGCACCATCTCTCTTCTATTTTGAAATTTGATAACAACAATGGTTATTTTGTCTTCATATTTTCAAACATAACAATATATATATATATATATATATATATATATATATATATATATATATATATATATATATATATATATATATATATATATATATATATATATATATATATATATATATATATATATATATATATATATATATATATATATATATATATAACATATATATATATATTAGGGTCGATCGAAACATACTTTAAAAATTTACAAAACAACGGGTATACACGGAAGCATCTGTATGATGGGTCTGATGTTTGGTTAAACTCAGTATTTTGACCCCCTACCCCTCGCTCGTACTTATTTTATTTACTTTTTTGGAACATTAAAGAACATAACTTAATTCTGCTTGTGTATCATTTTTGATGAGAAGTGGTGAATAGGGTCATTTTATCTCATCTCTCCACTTGTTTAAGTTTTAATGTTTATAACGAATATATCATTTACCAAGATTATAGGTCAAGTGTTTGGGAGGCTCACCATTTAATTATTGAATTTTTTATGTAATTTTCAAAATAAGGTAAACATATATATTTTGGAATCAGAAAGATAGACGCATCTAGTGATGGTAATATTTTGATTCTAGAATGAACAAATAAAAAGTTCCCCCATTTTAAAAATTCCCCATTCTTATTCCCTACTTTTTCCCCTTGGAGGAAATCAATTAAATATATATATATATATATATATATATATATATATATATATATATATATATATATATATATATATATATATATATATATATATATACTATATATATATACTATATATATATATAACCAATATATATATATATATATATATATATATATATATATATATGTAACACTCAACTGTAAACATTTTAATTTATGTTCGTATATCATAAGATTTGCGCAAGCCATTTTAACATAAGTCAAAATTAATACTACTCTATAAGCCGTCATTAAGAGATATAACAAGTCAGATACAGAGTAGATCAAATTAACAAGAATCAAAAATAAATACTATATGAAACCCACCGTCATTTTAGAGATACTCTTCAGTCAGATACAGGTGGATCAAATTAACAGAAGATCAAAAATAAATTCACTCAGATCACCTAAATCCTCCCAGCAAGGGCGTGAAAATTTCACTGGAAAAGAGCTGCGACTTAATTCCGATCACAATTTTCACCGCTAAACAAAGAGTCAGAGGCAAGTTCGAAAAACGCACTGGAAAAAGGCTGCGACTTGCAATTCGCTTGAGAGTATCTCAACAGAAGGAACTTTTGTTTTTTTTACTTTCACTGCACATTTTACTGTTGAATAAAAATATAATTTCAAATATGAATTTCTAAAATTATCCTCTTATATAGGGTGCTTACTCTTAAAAATAAACCCATAATATGCTTAAAATTGAACTTCCCTATATATATATATATATTTATATATATATATATATATATATATATATATATATATATATATATATATATAGATATATATATATATATATACTCACTCTTTCTCTCTCTTATCAGTGGCTCTGGTAACTTTACACTCATTGTTCTCTCTCTATATATATATATATATATATATATATATATATATATATATATATATATATATATATATATATATATATATATATATATATATATATACCTATATAAGTTCCCTATTAAAATATTTTTCTATGTAAATGTTTTCTATTATAGACTTCACGTTCTTTTATAAAATGATCATTTTTCTCTTTTTTTAAAATAATTTTAATAATTTTAATTATTTTATGTTTTATAAAATATTTTTGTTATAAGTATGTTTTGTTATAATATAGTATTTAAACAAATACTTTTAACAGTGTTATAAAGAATATATATTATAAATTCCCAGATATATATTCATAACTTTCTTTGGGCACAGTTAGTCTAATTTTAATGTGTTAAAGCATTATTTGATAGCGGCTATTCTTCCTTTCGTTTCAATTTTGCATAATCTTTGATATTTATTATGTAATTTCATTTATTTGACCAACTTTCGCAAAAATATGAAAATATTATCAAACATTTAGTGAAAATTTGCAAAATTGGTCGTTTCTATAAATATCGCTCGTGCTGAAACTGAGTAGCACAGTGAGTCACCTCGATATATATATATATATATATATATATATATATATATATACTTTATATATATATATATATATATATATATATATATATATATATATATATATATATAATCATTTATATATATATATATATATATCACTATTCTCTTCTGTAATTAAGTGTATTAGTACATTGTTCTTTATAGTTGAATTCGGGAGTTCTTTGGGACTATTACAGTTAAAAATATGCTCTTGTCTGCTTTCATATCAGTGCCAAATCTGAAGCCTGTGGTACTGAACATTGCCGGATCAATTTCTACTCCCACATGGCTGTGGCATGGAAAGAAAATAGTCTTAAGTGGCTCAATTACTTTATTTCGAAGATCGGCATTTGCAAAGTTCTTTTCAACGGGTGATTCGGTAACTGTTTAGGGTTTCTAACCTATCATGTTTGAATAATAATCTGCATTAAAGTTTGGTGTTCTTGACAGTTCAAAAACTCTTGCCGTGGTATCCCTCTTTCTTTCTTTAATAATACGTTGAATACCTAAATCTCTTATCTCTTTTCTAGTGTCTACTAGCGTAACAAGTAATTTATATTCTCAGGACGAGCAAAGTACGAGTTGTTTTTTTAGTAAACGCTCCATAATCACTGCATGATTTTTGTCTACGTTTTTAAGTTAGCACTTCAGGTACCAAAAATTTTGCGCTCCATCAACTACCTTTAGATGAAACTTTACCCAAAACCACCCGGGTGCGTAAACTTTCATTATTATATTTACTAGATTTTGGAGAGTTTTACTTGGAAGTTGTGTAGAAACGTATAAACAAAAGATCTTGTTTGCTTTTGTTAGCCATTTGGCATGATGAAGGGTGCCTGGAAATTTTTTGGCTAATGATGGCGATATGTTCCCTGATGTTATACTAATACACATTTCATATAAATATTTTTGGTCAGTGCAAAGTTGTTTAACGATATCTTCGTTAATCTCTTTAAGGGTGCTGTTTACACGTTCAAAATTAACAATCTCCAGCTTATTTATATCTTCAATTTTTATCCCAATGATACCCTTTAATGTTTTTGAGCCTCATGTTTGTCCACCAATTGACTGGAATACGTGTCTGAATGAGTTCATTTCTATGTAAAGACAAATTAACCATTGTACCAGTCTTTCCCTTGCCAATCATTCTCAAAATTCCACCAACTCTTCCAGTGTTAACTGGAGTCCCATCGCAGAGATTGCTTTAAAGGAATTTTTGCAGAATCAATTATAGAGTTATTTCGTAATGATAGCGTTGCAGTATCTGGTGTAACATCTGTTCTCTGACAAACATTTTATAATGTTCTAACAATATTGCGTTCTTTTGATGTATAGTCTTTTCTACCGTCAGATCAATGCATTCAATGTAAGAGTTTTCTAATTAAATTCTCACATGACATTTGTATTGTAACGTTTTTTCTCCATTTCAACTTTTCCAATCCAACATGTTTAACATTTCAATGTATCCCATATCAGCACAATGCTGTATTCTAATAGCAGCAGTTCATATAGCTTACACATTTTCAAACTGTTGTGCTAAGATGCTTATACTTAAAATCTCTTCTCAACATTTTCTCTAAGTTTAAATTCTGTAAGAAATTCATCATCATTTCCTTTTCTTTTTCTATGGTATCTTCTCTATAGTCTATAACATCAAACTTTAAGCATTCTATATTGAGCTGGGGGTTGCTAAATTTCTCCACGCCTTCTGTACTACTACTACTACTACTACTACTACTGCACTGCTACTACTACTATACCTACTGCTACTACTACTACTACTACTACTACTACTACTACTACCCCTCCAAGACTTACAACAGTTTTACCACTAAGACTTTTCAATTTCTCTTGCGTCGTTCTTCTCGCCTATTTACTACTTCATCAATTAGCCATAGTTGGATGCATCGCTTTCTTTTTAGACGTTCAAGTGATTCATTCAATAATAGGTATTCTAATTTTGCATCACAATCAGTTCTTTAGTTTATGATCCATAGCAAGCTTTATTACAACTTTAAGTCTTGTTTTGCTTGCGTGGAGTCTTATTTGGTTAAGCTGATTCATAAGTCTCTTTGAATTCTTAAATGTGTGTTATTAATGGAAAGGAAAAATTTGTCAAAATGGCTTCCCGATCCCATGCAACGAGTTCGCCATCTTTGGCGGTTTACCAGGCCTTGGGGTGCGTTCCTTGTTCTTAACAAATAAGTAATGCCTTACAATATCTGCTTCTAAAGAGGTTATCGAAGGCCGGAAATTCACTTCGAAATTTAGCATTTGCAGCCCTATTCAGTTCTACATTATTAATTTTAATTTTTATTATTATCTAAATTACATATATATATATATATATATATATATATATATATATATATATATGTATATATATATATATATATATATATATATATATATATATATATATTTATATATATATATATATATATATATATATATATATATATTTAAACACATTAACACAATAACATCTTCACTTACAAAGGTTTAAAATATCAGCTGACTAATTAGGATCTTAATTTGTAACAATTGAAAATGCACTGAAAAGATTTACACATAATATATATATATATATATATATATATATATATATATATATATATATATATATATATATATATATATATATATATATATATATATATATATATATATATATATAACAAATATTAACTCTTTGTTTTTGCCTCATATGTGTGTATGTGTATGTGTATGTGTATGTATGTATTTTATAACGCTATATATCATATGTTTATGAAATTTAATGAAAGATAAACTTAACAGTGTTATCTTTTTGATATAGCCAGGAAACATTCTAATTCAAACACGCATTACGATTTGTATCCACGAAGCTTATATCAACCATATCAACGTGTCAAAAGAGAAGCAGTTTCAAATCGACAAGGATATTGAAGTGCAATCTACTCGCTTGAAGTGGGAAACATCACACATGGATGCTCGTTCAGGCAAGACAATTTCTCCAAGCTCTTCTAGATTCAGGTAAGTCATATCCTTTAGTTTAACTAACATAAACGGCACTTTTTATCGATAATCTTTACGCAATTTATGAGAAAGTTAGCTTTTTTCTCTTTAAACAATTCATCAAGTGTATTCTTTTATAAAACCATTATAAGAGGAGGACTAGTGTTATGAAAGCAATGCTCATTTTGCTGATAAAAACTGAGACCAAATTCATAAGTGAAGCCAAAACGAATTATCATTAAAATCTGAAGATTTCTAGGGAAACTTAAAATTACTACTTGCATTCATTTATGAATATTAGAGCATTCTTATTAAATTAAAAATTGTATCATTGATTTTCCTCACAATATAAACCTTTTAATAATGAACCAAATTTTAATAAAATATTTAGTTAACATTAAAAGAAAAATATAAAATTCATTGAAGTTATAGCCTGGAAAGGAAATCAAATAAATTTTTCCTCTTAAAGAAAATTAAATTGTTAATGCTTAAACGAAAACAGGATACTATGTAAGTGGACACGAAAATTATACAACAGAGTTTTGTAAAGTTAATATGTTTGCTTGTTATGATTTTCATTCAGGGTTACATATGTACTGGCCATGTAAGGTATATACTAGAGGTTTAGAAAAAAGTTTAAACTTATTAAGCGACACGCTTAAAAAAATAGAAATTGAAAATATAAATGGTAGATGTATTAAATAATAATAAATAATCAAATAAATACAAAAAATCCTAAAAATTTACGAAAAATTACTATGTACCAATAAGGTATTAGGTTGTGTCATACAAAGAACTTATTTTATATTGTATTTATACAGTTCATTTTTTGCTATGTTTATCAAAATATGTGTTCAAATATGACGTAAAACAGTAAGTCAATAGAGCATGAGCATGACATGGCAATGGCTGGAAGGGGTGGGGTATGGTGATTGAGCTACTGCTTTACTGCTTTAGGGCAAATAAAGTTTATATTTTTTATAAAAAAAAATTTTTTTAGTAAAAATTTTTTTTTTAAAATAATAAAATAAATAAAACTTTATAAATAAAGTTTTAAAATATTAAAAAAAAAAATAATAATTTAAACAAAGCATCAATATATTTCATATGTATTACGATTTGATCATTCCTGATTGCAAAAATATATTATTTTTGAATATCTAAATGTGAGAGTAATATGTTAGCCACTGACGTTGAAAACGGAACACAGATGCATGACGTTATAGAAATAATAGTCATGTGATCAGTAAGTTAAAGCGTGATGTTTGTTAGATTAGGTGTTAAATTAAAGTGTCTCTTATAATTCAATGTATGAGTGTGTTGCATAATATAGCAACAAAACAACGCCAGCAACCAAATATAAATAAATGCATATAACACTTCATCTATCATCAGCATTGAGAGTTGTCATTTAGCACTAACAATAGTATGAAAGCTGAAAAATAGCAGCCAAAGTTATGAGAACTAGCAACTTTAGCTAATGTATACTTCGTCATTCGTACTGTGATTGGATGAATGAACCAATCACAGCCTCTTATGCAGTGACAACATTTATTGAGACGATTTAAGAGTAAGGGATTTGTTGTTAGAATGATTAGTTTTAACATACGTTCTGGCGCGTGAATGTGCTCAGTGAAAGAATAAAAACTTTAGACAATTTAATAAATTGTTTCGTCATGCAAAAGAAATATAATAGTTTATATGCAGCATACAGACGAACACGAGTCATGTGCATAGTATGAAACCCAGTCATGAAAGTAACATCAGGCTATAGTTTTAGATGTGTTTGTGAAGTTAAGAATAGTCGCTTTATTTGAGAGAGAGAGAGAGAGAGAGAGAGAGAGAGAGAGAGAGAGAGAGAGAGAGAGAGAGAGAGAGAGAGAGAGAGAGAGAGAGAGAGAGATGTCATAATTAATAAGTTATATGAGCAAGGGGAGTATGTTGAGTATGCTAAATCGAGTTACGTTAGACAATGTTAGGTTTATGCATTTAGATCGGTTATATAACGATATATTAAGTTAGAAAGAACGGCAAATACGTAGAGAGTAGCCGAATAATTGTGCCAAGTTTCATTTTCTATGCAACATTTGGTTGCCGTATTGATGATCTAAGAAATTGTAATTTAGTAGTGGACGTATAATTATTAAGCTCGTTGTGTCAAGCTTCATATTTTGTGCAATATTTGGTGATT
>JABUQX010103765.1:10000-34130 GCA_015478945.1 Trachelipus rathkii
ACCGACATATATATATATATATATATATAATAGGAGAGGGAAGCTTAGCTCTCTATATATATATATACAGATATTTTTTTATATATATATATATATATATATATATATAATATATATATATATATATATATATATATATATATATATATATATATATATATATATATATATATATATATATATATATATATATATTGAGAGAGAAGTATCTCTCCTTGAAGAGATGAGATTACACAATCATTGGGCATATATGGAGTCTAAAGCAACTTTACTCCAGTACCAATGCTTTTGCGCTCATATCCATATTCTTCTTACATTGGAGTAAGCTCTCCCTTATCCCACGCAATAAAATACAATTACAGACAACACTTACCTCTTGAAAAGGAAATAAAAAATGGAATAAAATGACAGCCACGCGATTATTTCCGGACAAGCTTATAAAAATAACCCCTTATCCACCCTACCCTTATCATCATCAAAGGCCATTGACGGCCTCCGGTGATGGAGTTGGTGCCGTCACGAAATTGCCGGCCTGTTTTGATGTACGGTCCAATTTCTTCATAAATTTCTGCAACCTTCTCGGTTTTAAATCCAATTTTCCTTTTGTTGAACATCACCTCTCCTCCTCTAAACCTTATTCTTAACCGAAACTTAGGTTTTTGAGCGTTCTGACTTCAAGCTCTACTCTGCTGACTCCTAATATTTCTTCCCTCAATTTCAGCCAAAGGCAATGATGTTGTTTGTTTCCGTGTCTTTGATTTGCAGTTTTCCGAATGGCTCTAGCTAGCCTGTCATAATAAATTATAACGCATTCTCTCTCTTCTTTACATTTCTCTGAAATCATCATTCTTGGTGATTTCAACGTTCACCACTGCCAATTGCTTTCCTCTAATTCTCAAGATAAAGTTGATGAACTTGCTACCACTTTTCTATCCATAACTACCTCGAGCAGTTAGTGCAACTCCCTACTCGTATCTCTGATCGTCTTTGAGATGAACCCAACATTCTAGACCTTTTTCTAATCTCTAATCCTTTTCCTTATTCTGTAAAATTCTTTCCTCCTCTGGGTTCCTCCGATCACTCTCATATCTCTGTTTTCTGTTCTATCTCTTCAAGTCTTCCGCAGGAAAGACCCAGCCTACGGCGAGAAAGCGTTTCTGAGACTTCAGTGCTGCTAACAGGTCGGACTTGCGGTCGTACTTCTTTGATTTCCACATGGAAAGACTACAGATTCCGTGGAAAGAGTCCCTCGAAGTATGTAAAGCACGAGCTAATTCTCTCTGGCATGGAGGCGTGCACCCCATGATCTTTACCTTCAACTTAACCTAGATAACCTTTGTTTAATTCTGCTTGTTCTCGTACTAATAGCCACAGGGACGCTGCCTTTAGGGATTACTGTCATCTTCAAATTCCAGAAGCCCTTGCAACTTATATTTCATCCCAAAATCGTGCAAAATCTATTCTCCATGACACTAAAAAATTCTTTTCTCAGTGGAAAATGGAATAATCTTACTGGCTCCTCTTCCTCATGTCCTTTCTGACATTTTTCAAAAAATGTTTTCTCTTAACTTTGCTTCTTCCTCTTGCCCTTCTTTATTATTTTCCGTCAACACAACTCCCGTTTAACCTTCCACTAAAACTGAACTCTTTGCTCAAACCTTTGCTTCTAATTCCACCTTAGACGATTTCAGTGCTATTCCTTCTTCTCCACCTCCTTCTAACATATGCTAAAATTGTAATTTCTTCAAAAGGTGTTATTTCTGCTTTTTCAGAGCTTAACATTAAGAAGGCGTACGGTTCTGATGGTATTCCTCCTGTAGTTCTCAAAACTTGTGCTTTCAAGCTTGCATTATGCTTGTTAAATTATTCCGTCTCCGTCTTTCTACTTTTGCCTTCCCTTTTTGTTGGAAAGATGCTCCTGCACCAAAAAAGGGATCCAATCTCAACCCTCCAACTATCGCCAAATCTCTAACTTCTGTTCTTTCTATAATTTTCGAATCTATTATAGCAGCAAGATTTGAAAACACCTCATTTCTTCTACTTATCTCTAATCGCCAATACGGCTTTCGTAAGAAACGCTCTACTGACGATCTTCTTTCTAGTCTTTCTGTTTCTTGGTCCTCTTTCCTTCAGTATTTTGGTGAATGACACCGGTCAATCTTATTTTATCTATAAATCTATAAATAGTGGTGTTACTCATGTTTCTGTTCTATCCCTAGCTCTTTCTACTTTTCATTAACGACCTCTATTACTTCATCACGTAGCCAATTCTATGCCACAACTCCATCCTTCATTACTCCCCTCATTTTCGTAGACGTCCTTTTTAACAACAATTAGCTCACGCTAGAAGGGCATCCTTGGATCAACTAGCATCTGATCTTTCTCGAATTTCTTTGGGGGCATTGAAAAAACAAGGTTGTCTTCAATTCTCAAAACCTCAGTTCCTCCATCTTACCACTCCACATAATCTTTCACACAGCTATATCATCTTTGAAAACACATAACTCAAGCCAACGATTTTCCTGGCTATTCTGGTGCATATTTTTTCTCGTAACCTTAATTATAAGGATCACATCACTTCTTTCTTCTAAACAAGCAGCTAAGGTTGGTGTTCTGAGGCGCATTCAGAATTTCTTCACACCACCTCAGTTGTTTGATCTTTATAGGGGTGTCATTCGCCCCGGTATAGAGTATGCCTCACGCATCTGGAGTGATTCCACTCACACTGCTCCTTGAGTTTTAAGAGCCATAAATGGAATACCGTTCAACTGCACGCTTTCTTATATTACGCTAGTTCAGAAAAAGCAGAAATGAAACCTTAAGAATGAATTGGAAGGAGGTGGAGAAGGAGGAATAGCTCCGGAATTATCTAAAGTGGAATTGGAGGCAAAAGTATGAGAGAACTGTTAAGCTTTAGCAAAAGATAAAGAGATCTTTAGTACCCGTCAGGAGAAACTAGAGTAGAGGATGAGGAAGAAACAAAGTTTTATTTGGCATTTTTAGTAAAATGTCAAGAGCATGAGGGAAATGAACCAAAAAAAATATTTGTATTTTCTACAGAGAAAGAGTTCTTATTATTAAGTAGGATAAATTTAGTACGATTCCGGGATCTAAAATAAGAAACATAACATTTTGGAGTTTGAAGAGTGACCATGATTCCTGAAGGCAGAATACCTATGGCTAATAGCATGAGAACGAGCAGAGTTAAACCTACAATAGGTTTCTAAACTTTAAGTTAAAGGGAAAGAACACGGAATGTACACCTCGTTGCCAAGGAGAATGGAAATTAGAATAAAGAGTGCAATTGCTACAGAAATATATATATATATATATATATATATATATATATATAGTACTGTATTATATATATAGAAATATGTAAATATGGTTATATATATATATATTAATATATATATATATATATATATATATATATGCTTGTATTGTTTTTATATTATATATATTATATTATGTTATAGATATATATATATATATATATATATATATATATATATATATATATATTATATTTATACACATACATATATATATATATATATATATATATATATATATATATATATATATATATATATATATATATATATATATATATATATATATATATATATATATATATATATATATATATATATATATATATATATTATATATATATATATATATATATATATATATATATATATATATCAATGTCCTGCATTTTTAGACAAAAATGTTGATGTTTTGGAATGAAGTAGTGTTCCTATACGTATTTTCCGTGCTGATTTTGAAAATGATATTCATTTTCTCGTATCACGTAAGGATTTTCCACAAATCACAGAAATATAATAAACACGACAGCTTTTTAATGGTAATGATAAAGCTAGGTATTCCTGTGATTGGAGGTGCATAATGCATAGGTAACATCTACAATAGGTTATACACATAGAGAAACAATGGTGATTACTGTATGAAACTCGAAACATATTAAATACAAATACGATACGAGTAAAGTTACCATTTATTGCTGAAATTTTCGTTTTAATGTTCTATGTCCATTTGTACCTTCTTCAGAGCTTGTATCCCTTTTTAACATCCAACAATAGTCCGCAAGCATGTTAGCATTCCATCTGCCTTGATACCTTTGTTCCATATCCTTTATATCCTGATGGAACCGTTCCCTTTGCTCCTCGGAAACGGCCCCTAGATTTGCAGGGAAAAAATCTAAGTGAGAGTGCAAAAAATGTAATTTAATACTCATGCGACAATCGAAAGCCTCCATTTTCTCCAGCCTATTTTCTACGATTGTTGGGTAGTGTACATCTTTCGTACCCCAAGGAATCTCTCAATAACGGTCTTTATAGCATTCCATACCTCTAATTCACATTGTGTCATTGTTGATTCAAACGTTTTGTCAAACATCAACTTTCGGATTTGGGTCCAACAAATAGTTCCTCCTTAACTTTAGCTTTAATAGAGGGGAATTTCTGACACATATACTGTAAACAGGCACTGTCCTTGTTGAGGGCCTTAACAAATTGTTTCATGATACCTAATTTAATATGCAGTGGAGGGAGTAATACATTCTTTGCATCGACAAGCGGTTCGTGGACAACGTTTCGTACACCAGGAGTAATACTTTTACGTGAGGGCCACTGTTTCCTTTTTCAGTGATTGCTAATGTCAAGACTATCCCATTCGCATAGAAAACATGAATATTTCGTGTATCCGGACTGAAGTCCTAGTAGCATGCCAATAACCTTCAAATCACTACACAGAAGTCATCCATATTCACTATATTTTACTTTCGCCAGCATACCTACAATATTGTCATAGGTTTCTTTTAATTGTACAGAGTGTGCTATAGGTATTGAAGGTTGTATATTACCATTGTGTAGTAAAACCCCTTTTAAACTACGTTTGCTTGAATCTATAAAGAGTCTCCATTCCGAGGGCTGATAATTATGTACACCGAAAAAAGCCATTAGACCATGAACATTATTGCAGTACACGAGGTCATCGTTCTCCGCAAAATAGACAAGTAAGTCCTTTTCGCGATGTCTATACCATGCAAATGTTGTTCCCGATGCTAACACATTTTTCCTTTTCAACCGCAAGCCAAGAAGTTCGGCTTTGTCCTTTGACAAATACAAATCGCGGACTAAATCATTCAGTTCATTTTGGTTGAATTTTGAGGGGGTGCTATCACCTTCCTCACAAGTATACTCCTCATTTCCCGCACTATCTTCATCTAACATCGGTTCCTCATCGCTTGACCAAGACACTCCCCCTAGTGATGAGGGTGGCAACGGAACAGGGAATGCATCACTATGTGGTATAGGTCTGATGGCAGATGGTAGGTCGGGATATATTATATTTTTGATGTTTTTAGCATTATATCCACGTACATTTGTCAAACAGAAATAACAGTCATTGTAGTGGCTCGTTTGTTCCCTCCACACCATTGGAATAGCAAAGGGCATAGAAGGTTTCTTCCCATTATTCCAAAGACGTAGCGCCTCGACATACGTTCGACATACAGTATAAGGTGCCCACAATTTATCTTGATCACCTAACTTCACCCCGAAATACATATAGTATGCACGCCTCACAAAATCATTAATTGTCTGTCTTTGTTTTAAGACAGTGTACCGTCCGCAAATATAACAAAATATATCACAATCGTTAACACATGTACGCGAAGCCATATTTTACACCAATAACAGACAAATAGCATAATGACTAAACGCTTCATCATACGCTGAACGACTGAGACTTCAATCACATGGTCGGTTTTCAGCTGAAACCCATACACGAACGAACCAATCTCCATAGTACCAGAGGACGAATGCACATGCCAAAATGTCTAAGAGCGCACTGCATAAAAACTGTACGTGATAGAAAAAAACCGTGAACAGATTTGAAATCAGCGTCGAAAATGCATATAGGAACACCATAATTTATGAAATCATAAATTGATATATATATATATATATATATATATATATATATATATATTCGTCACTTATATATATATATATATATATATATATATATATATATATATATATATATATATATATATATATATATATATATATATATATATATATTTTATATATATATTTATACTCTATATATATATAGTTGTTATATATATATATATATATATATATATATATATATATATATATATATATATATATATATATATATATATATATATATATATATATATATATATATATATATATATATATATATATATATATTTATTTAATAACAATTTTTAAACACTCGTAATTTGCTTCACCCTTAGTGTTTTGCTGTAAATAGGTCACTTTACATGCTATAGTGGTATCTGAGTAACTCGAATCCCAATACTACAGCTAGTTTTTAAACTATATTAATACTATCTCACCTTTAGTTCAAACTTTATTAAAAACATCTTTTGCACTTCAATCTGTCTAACGTGAGAACAGAGTAGCTTCTACGCTAATTACAGTAGGAATGACTACAGCTTTAACACTAAGAACGCTGCGGTGATTTCCGAAAAGATGGGAAGGTTGTTGTTATCGCCGATGGGATGAGCAGGTTCATTCTGTCTTAAAGGTTGTTTTCCTCCTCTAAATTTATGGTTCGGTTAAATTTGTTACATCATAGCCTATGTAACCCTATATAGTCTATAGCCTGATATTAATTATAGCCTATTTAACCCTATTTAGCTTATAGCCTGATATTAATTATAGTCTATGTAATCGAGTTCATGACATGCTGCTCTGATGGCATACATCCCGTTGATTCAAAGAGTATGATTCTGAGCCGGGCCAGTTTTCTTTCGGTTAAAACAAATATCAATATCATAGACACCAGGTGCAACTATTACTGCCATATACTTTAAACATTATTGAATGCAGTAATAACACCGTACGATGTCTTTAATTTTGTAAATCACAAGAATGAAAGCTAAAATTGTTGTAACTGTACGATTCCAGCGCATGGGCGTCGCCAGCTTCCAAGCTAGGGGGGCAGCTTAAAATTTTATAGAGCTTTATATATATATATATATATATATATATATATATATATATATATATATATATATATATATATATATATATATATATATATATATATATATATATATATATATATATATATATATATATATGAAAGAAGACATAAAATTAGAAACATTTGTATGGATAATTAAATGATTAATATTAAAAAATTATTTTATTAAAACAATAGAATATCAAATACAATATGCAATGATGGAAAATTCACAATATAGAGCAGTTGCAAAATTGATATTAAAAAAGTAATTTTCTTGGGTTCAAGGCAAATTTATCAACTGCTGTTTGAATAAAATAATCATAATTGTCAAACACAAATTTTCTGTGTACACTCATCATAGCCAGCCCGTTTAACCTGTCGTCTTCCACAGTACTTCGTAGCCAAGTCTTGATCCTTCGCGGAGTACTGAAAGAGCGCTCTACTGTACTGGTGGTGCATGGCTGGGCGAGTAGTATCATTAAAGCCTTTTTCGTCGACGGAAAGAAAGGTTCAGTCTCCTTTAAGACTTGGGAGACAACAAGATCTTTTAGTTCTTCACTACTCAGTTTTTTGTCCTTCCAAAGTTTTGTACCAAAGTTCTAGCTCTTCTTCTATGCCTTCTAAGGGGTAAAAGCTATAAAATGAAGATGTCTTTTCCTTTAACTCATTGATTCCTGTGAGTAGCATGTGGAAAAGATGTAGATATGTCAATGCATAAAGTAGGTGTATTTTCAGTATTAAATCGTAATTCCAAAGAAAAGATTATAGAATCCAGATACAAGATTATTAAGGATCTTCTCCAGAACTCCGTGGGATTTGTTGCTGGATGGTTGCTGCGGTGTTGCTGCCTACCAACAATCCATTTTATATTCAGATCAAGTCCCAGTTGCTCGGCGATTTGATTAGCTTCTTTTAACACTTCCTCGGTGATTTTTCCTTCATCTTTCCGATGGCTCCTAACCATTTCCACAGTGTTGAATGTGCTGCGAGGTTTTGACGATATCCAAGGTCTTGGATTGGAGAGCATTTACAACTGGCTCTAACATGGCAGAGTACTTCGTGATCATAGCTATGATGAATGACGACTTACATGCCGCTGAATGCAACTGAAAAGCGCTTTCTCTCGTTGCGGTATTTCCTTCAATGGAAAGGGTTTCTAATGCTTGCATCATTCTTACAAAGTGCTCCTTAAACACTCTGATACACTTGTGTGGTTCAGACCATCTGGTCTGGCATAGGCTTGGGGATGTTTGGCATTTTTTTTCTCAAGACCGACTCGCGAAAAAAACGTAATTATGTCCTTTATGGTTCCCACAGTAATGCGGATTTCTGTTATTGTGTTCAAATCATTTACTACTAGGTTTAGCTTGTGTGAAGAGCAATGAAAGAACAATGCTTTTTTAACTTTTTCGCAATATTGTTTGGACACCTCCTTCTTTTTTCGTAGAACAGCTTCATCGAAAACCAAGCCACATTTCGGGATCCAGTTCCTCGGTCGTGACAAAATCGTCAATGGCTTTTGCAATGGTTTTTGCGTCAAGCGTTTTCAGTTCTAAGCCAATAAATTCCTCTTTGACTTCATCGGACTCTTTGTCGAAATAGCGCAACCCTATGGATAATTGTTCATTTCCAGAAATATCAGCTGTTTCATCTGCTAGTAAGCTATACGCGCACGCTTCCTTTACCTTATTAACGATGCTTTCCTTTACAGTAGTACCACATAGAGAAATGATCTCATTCTGAATCTGAACTGATTGATATGTGTCATTTTTCTTCCCCTTTTCAAAATGGTTTTTCAATGGCTGATTTCCGGCATCTATTCGTAAGCGGCACAAATCTTGCAGCACTCCCTCATCATGATGCTTCCCCCGAAGCGGTAAATCGTGCGTACCAGAAATGTCACACATGAAATTATTGAGGGTAATATTTTTTATTTCCTTCTATGATTTGCTTAGAATGCTGGTTAATTTGGATGTCTACCGGCACGTCCTGTAGGAACAATCTTGCAGCTTCAACAGCAGTTTTATGCCACTCTGTGTTTGTATGTCCCTTACATACCACATGAACATTTTTATATTTAGTGAAAGGTCTTATTATTAAAGAGCCTAGGACCCCTCTGACCGAACTTTTATTTGAAGAAAGAGTGGTGTTGCTTTTGAGAAGAGAGTAAATACTTCTAGGGGTCAGCTACCCCCCCCTGCCCCCCCCCTGACGACGCCCATGTTCCAGCGACTATTTTTTTCTTGAGAAAAGGTGTAAGGAATTATATATATATATATATATATATTTGTTAGATATTCACATTATTTATATATATATATATATATATATATATATATATATATATATATATATATATATATATATATATATATATGTTAGATATTCGCATTTTTTAAATATTCCCATTGACTTTCGCATTCGCAAATATTTAAAATAAATCATTTGCACTCGCACTCGGAAACTTGGAATGAGAATAAAGAATGTTCTGATGGGACTTGTTAGAAAATTTAGCAACTATTGTGAGAAATTGATTAGAACGAGTTGACTAGTCTCAAGATAGAAATCTAGCAATATTAATATTAATAGGCCCGTACTTGTGAGTATATTCTCTTGAAATCAACTGTTGAAGCAATTCCGCAATGGCATCCTTATCCAGTGTGGTTTAGGATTATTAATTCGATATTATTTCCCATGACATCGCAAACCGTAACTTTGCAATCGTAGTAATTAAAATACAGGCGAGTATTAAAGTTCGCTAACTTTCAGTAATACATGACGTCACTCCGCAAATTATGTTAAGGTTGCAAGAACTTAATTAATCTTATATATATATATATATATATATATATATATATATATATATATATATATATATATATATATATATATATATATATATATATATATATATATATATATATATATATATATATATATATAATTCAATTTTTTTTTTTTTTTTTTTTTTTTTTTTTGATTATTTGTTGAACTTTTATATTTGTAATGCTGTACGTGCGGTGCGGTGCGATCCAAAGGCCCGCACCAGGCACCGCACCGCACCGCACCGCACCGTTAATTTTTCTCGTGCTCCGCACCGCACCGCACTTTTATTTTTTCTTCCGCACCGCACCGCACCGCACCAGGTCACTGAAATTTTGATGCGCACCGCACCGCACCGCACCCGGTGTGTCGGCCAACCCTAATATATATATATATATATATATATATATATATATATATATATATATATATATATATATATATATATATATATATATATATATATATATATATATATATAGAGAGAGAGAGAGAGAGAGAGAGAGAGCGATTTTCTGGGATAATTTGAATGATGTTTTAGATGGGGTGAGTAGGAGCTTTAGAATGATTGTGTTGGGTGACGTAAATGGTTCGAAAGGTGATCAAAAAAGGGAGTGTATAACAGGTGGCATTGGGGTGTCAATGGAAAATGAGAATGGTAGGAGGGTGATAGATTTTGTGGGGAGAGAGGTATGTGTGTAAGTAATACTTTTTTTAAACACAATTGTATTCATAAGTATACTAGAGATGGTGTCGAAGTGAAAAGTATGATTGATTTTGTGTTGGTAAAGAAGGAGATGTTGAAGAATGGTTTGGATGTTAAATTAGTGAGGGGGTTAGGAATGGGATTATCGGATCATTATGTTGTTTTATTAAATTAAATTAGTGGGGGCATGGATAGAGAGGAAGATGATAAGGAAGGAAATGGGTGGAATTAAGAGTGAGGAAATAAGTGAACAAGGTAATAAGGATAAGTATTTAAGAGAGCTTGCAAGTAAATCAGTTGAATGTGAACAAGTTCAAACTGAATAAATCTGGAAGCAAATTAAGGAAGCGGTTATTAGTAGTGCAAATGAAACATGTGGATGTGCTAAAGTAGGAAGCAAGAATGTAAACAGTGAGTGGTGGAATGAATAGGTGATGCAAGGTGTTAAAAGTAATAAAGAAGTTTGTTTGAAAGTACTAAAAGCCAATGATGATGTTTCAAATGAAAGATGCTTGGAATTATATAAGGAGGAAAAAAGGAATACTAAAAGATGCATGCGTAAGAGGAAAAAAAGAGATAAATGAATAGTTTGGAAGAAAGGTGAAAGGGGACTTACAAGGGAATAGGAAGCTCTTCTGGAAGGAATGGCGACAGGTTAAGAATGAGGATATGGAGAATCTGCTTAGAATAATGAATAGGGACGGTGTTTTCGTAACTGATGAATTGGATGTAAAGGGAATGTGGAGGGAACACTTTGAAATTCTGCATAACATTGGCAGTAATAAAGAGGTGATAGGGAATATGTTTGGGCTTCATGGTGCAAGAAGGAATAGGTATTTTGGGGATGAAGTCTTCAGAAAGGAGGTAATGGGTAGAGTGAAAAAGTTGAAGAAAGGTAAATCTGCAGGTATAGATGAAATTACTGGTGAAATGATCAAGAACGGAGGAGAGATGGTGATTGATTGGATTTGGAAGTTGTGCAATAAGGCGTTTATGGAGGGTATGGTTGAGAGAGATTGGAGGAGATCAGTAATAGTACCCTTATATAATTGTTAGGAAGATAAAGGGAACTGTAGGAATTATAGGGGAATTTGTTTATTGAGTGTTGTTGTGAAGATATATGGCTGGTAGAGTTGAACAAGAGCAGGCGATAGCTCAGAAGCACACTCCCACTAAACACGGCGAGAAATGCCATTCGAAGCACTGGTCTTTCTTGAGTTAATTGATCTCATGATCTCATACACTTGATCATGTGTAACCCCAGGTAAAAACATTGGACACCTGAGAGAAAAGGAGTAGAATGAAAGATAACAGAATCGGCCAGGGTGGAATTATATTAAAAAAGGAAGCCAAAGAGATTAGTCTTTTCAATAGGAGAATTAGCTACAGATCAGAGGAAAGGCAGATTTACAAAAGTATTTAGAAATGTTTTCGGAAAGAGGCCAGAAATTTTTATCAGTAGGAGAACCAAGGACGTTCGCACAGTTTCTTTCGTAAAGGTGCGCTTAGCCTGTCGAATAGCATCCCTGCAACGATTCTGAGCAGAATGAAAATTAGTAACAAAGATAGTTGAACCAGAGTTTTTCCATGCCCAATACGCGATGTCTCCCTCCTAAATGGTACCAGAACAGTTTCCATTGTACCTTTCAAAACCATTTGAACCTGGTAAGAACCATTCGAACCACTGAACCATTTGGGGAGAAAAATGTTTGGTTGAAGATGGAATGAACCTGGTTATCCATCGGTGATTACGGCCCCTACCATTTCAACAGTGACAAAAGCGTCCTCCGAGTCAAAACAGGATTCATTTCAAGTATAGTTAGCAGAGAAGTGACTCAATACCCCTTAATTAGCCAGATTAAAGTGATGGAAAATACGTTTATGGTATGATGGAGCTGCTGGAGAGAAATTATTATAATTAAAGACTACGAAAAGGAGTAGTGGTGAAACATAAGTCAAGAGTGTTCAAGAATTGGTTAGTGCTATCTGGGATATGTGTGTTTTCCTTAATTAACTGTGCCAGATCATTGAGAATACTGAATATTTCACCCACTCATCACCTGCATCAGCATGAGAGGAGCCCAACCACTCAGTGATTTAAATCCCCTAAATAGAAGACCTCTTTCTTTGAATGGGAAGAAGTAACAGTCTATGTGATTTAAATCCCCTAAATAGAAGACCTCTTTCTTTGAATGGGAAGAAGTAACAGTCTTATGAGAAGTAATAAGGTATTCAAAAATTAATTGAAAACCTTTTCCATTAGGGAAGAAGTAGCAGAAGCACAAGGGAAATATTTTAGGTCATAGATCATCGAAGTAAGGAGATTCTACGTTTTTAAGACGTGTTACGGAAGTGTTAACGTTTACATAATCACAGACTCTACAACTGAGGCGGAAATTGCAAAACAAGATTTTATGCGAGATATTAAGTTTATTTGAGAAAGAAACTCAGGCTAACTGGGTTTCTGACAGCAATAAAATGTTAGGTTGAGAGTTTAAGAGATGATATTCCACATATTCATAATTAGCAAGCACGCCACAGACATTGGGAAAATTAATAGACGACCTCACCCACCGCTTCAACCCTTACGTCTTCCCAGTTCAGTCATTCAAACTGCAAGACACCCAAGCAAACCTTAAAACCTTAAGTACAAACCTTAAACAGATAAAATTAGATATAAACAATTAAAAAAAAACAAACAAATGGTCAGAAATAAATATTAGAAAAAAATAAACCATCAAATTACATACCCCAATTCCTCACCCAACAAAACTTAAACCGCAGACCTAAATTATATATATATATATATAGTATATATATATATATATACATATATATATATATATAATATATATATATATATATATATATATATAATAATATATATATATATAAAATATAAATATATATATATATATAATATATAATATAATATATATATATATATATATATATATATATATATATATATAATATATATATATATATATTATTATATAGTACATATAGATATATTATATTATATATATATATATATATATTATAGTATATATATATATATATATATATATATATAATATAATATATATATATATATAATATATATCATATATATATATATATTATATATATATATATATTATATACTAATATATATATATATATATATATATATATATATATATATATATACTATTATATTAAAAGACTGATGATAATTGTAATGATATACAATTAAAATTATTTTTAACAGTTTTTTAATTCCCCCAACCGACCCCTTTGCC
Organism: Trachelipus rathkii; assembly: GCA_015478945.1. Lineage (NCBI taxonomy): Eukaryota > Metazoa > Arthropoda > Malacostraca > Isopoda > Trachelipodidae > Trachelipus > Trachelipus rathkii. The sequence continues at coordinate 23,873 of JABUQX010103765.1, forward strand.
ACGGCAAGCCCTATCAAGGAGGGGTGTTAAACTAAACAAAAAATTCACTGAACGAAAATTAAAAAGCAGATGAGCACAGACGCGGGCTTTAAAGTGAGGGAGATTAAAATTGAGAGGAAACACAGAGATGGAAGAGAATTCCACCCAGAAGAGGTGGCATGAAAAAATGAGGCACCGCACGAACTAGTCGAGTTGCTAAATATCAACACAAAACTCACAGCACCCCCTTGTGCTACAAGGGCGTCTTAGAGGTGGTGGCACGCGAGTGGAAAGCTCCCTCGAGCACCTGCCGCTACGGTACATATAGAAAAGAGATATAGGGTAAGATAGAGGGTCAAGTGACTAGAAAGTACAAGGACAGTTATAAGTTCTTTTTGCCTATGACTCGACCTATCCAAAAGCCGTGTGGAAAACTGGCCCTCCCCAGATATGAGAACAGTAGCTGCAAGAAAAAGGGCTGGTGAAGACCATTTGTATAATTGGAGCATAGCGAATGAGGAAAAAAGTCTCGCAGTCTAAACAGAACTCCCAGCTTCTTTGAGGCTGCCCTATCAACCATTGAGATGTGAGGTTTCCAAGACGTTTTTTTGTTTATGTTAAGGCCAAGGATGTTTATATTGTCAACAAGGAGATTGGAAAAAAACCATCGAAAAAACCAGAATAGTTAGAAGGTGTTAGAGAGGGAGGTTTGTAGAAGTTGGGGTTTTTAAAGAATTAAATTTCACAAGGTTGGGAGACGACCCACCCGGAAATTCTATCCAGACAGCGAGAATGGAATCGGAAAGATTTAGACGAAAGATGGCAATTTCTAGAATAAAAGAAGAGCAAATTGAAATGAGTTTGAATGAAGAAGGAATCGAGTCATCGGCATATGAAGGGGATAGAGTTGAGATGTGCAGGCGAAAAGATTCATTAATGAACAGCAAAGAATAAAGTAGGAGATAAGAAGAACCCTGAGGAACACCCACTACTGATAGACAAAGAAGAAGAAGTCGCCCATCAAAACAACAGCCGATATTGATCGATTAGTAAAGGAAAGCTAGAACATAAGTAAGCAAAAGAAGAGGAAATCCAAAGAGGGGAGCTTGGAGGGCAGTGACGCGTGCATACCCCGGTAAGATGCTTTGGATATGTCAAGCGCCACCACGCATTCTCCCCGTAATTCCTAAGGGTGAAAACCATAAATCTGTTAGATAGAAAAGTGTATATTGCCAGTAGACCTCGAGCTCCGAAAGCCGTACTGGCTATCGGAAAGAAGGGAATAAGATTCCAGATGGTCTAAGAAATGAGAGTTGAGAAAGGGTTTCAAAGATCTTAGATGAATACATAGAATATATATATATACCTATATATATATATATATATATATTTTTAATATATATATATATATATATATAATATATATATATATATATATATAAGTATATATAGTATATAAATATATATATAATATTATATATAATATTATAATATATATATATATGTATAGTAATGTGTATATATTAATATATATAATTATAATATATATATATATATATATATATATAATATAATATATATATATATTATAATATATATATAATAATCTATTATATATATATATATATATATATTATATTAATCATAAATATATATATATATATATATATATATATAAATATATATATATATTTATATATATATATATATATATATATATATATATATAATATAATAATATTATAGTATAATACTATATATTACTTATATTAATAGATATTATAGTCTGCAAACTTTATTTATTTTTTTATTTACTTATCTATTTTTGCTTATTTAATCTACTTATTACATAGTGGTTTATATCATATCAGAATATCTGTGTTAATATTTACTCTCTCTTTTCCTCTCTCTCTCTCTCTCTCTCTCTCTCTCTCTTCCTCTCCCTCTCTCGCTCTCTCTCGTTCTCTTCGTCATTTCTCGTCTCTCTCTCTCCTCTCTCTCTCGTTTCTCCTCCTCTCTATTCGCCTTTCCTAATTTTTGTCTGTTAAGAAGTTTATGTCCATACTGACCAGTAGATAGGCATTAAAAATTAATATCTGTTGACATCCGCGTAGATTATTTGCATTTTTATATGGATAACATTACATCCGTCTTGGTTCGAGGAATCTGATTAAAATTGACATCATCATCATCACCATCATCATCACTATTCTCATCATCATCAAATCATCATCACCTCATCAATCGATCATCATGCACATCATCCATCATCAATCATCTAACATCATCATCATCATTATCATATCATCATTTTTTCTCAATCATCATCATCATCACTTTTCCATCATCATCACTACCTCATCATCAATCATCACTAATTCTCATGCATCATCATATCATCATCATCATCATCATTATCATCATCATCACTATTCTCATCATCATCATCATCACTATTCTCATCATCATCACTATCCTCATCATCATCATCACTATTCTCATCATCACATCACATCACATCATCATCATCAGTATTCTCATCATCATCATCATCATCATCATCATCATCATCATCATCATCATCATCATCATCATCATCATCATCATCATCATCATCATCATCATCATCATCATCATCATCATCATCATCATCATCATCATCATCATCATCATCATCATCATCACCATTCTCAACCAGATATATGAATGATTTTAAGTTGATTGAGAGAATTTCTTCGATCGGATGATCACAATCTCATATTACCTGCGATATCTGAAATCACATATCTGGTATATTCGGTATAAGGTTAAATCATATATCTGTTATGAGATAAAATCACATATTCGTTTTGTTGGTATAAACTCAATTCACATATTGGTATAAACTTAGATCACTTATCCGATATGAGTTTAATTAATACATCCGGTATATTCACTATAAACTTCAATCACATAATAGTATAAGCTTATTTCAAGTATCAGGTATGAACTTTAAACCTGTACATATCTGGTATAAATTTAAATCATGCATCCGATATAAGTTCAAATCACATCTCCGATATAAGTTTATTATGTATTATTTTAATGAACAATATCAAAATAGGGACATTTATAAGCAGTTGACTCCGTTAATATTAGGTTAGGTTAATTTAGGTTGTTTGTTAGGTTTATGGTTAGGTAGGGTTAGGTTAGGTATAGGTTAGGTTGTATTAGGTTAGGTTAGGTTAGGGTAGGTTTAGGTTAGGTTAGGATTAGGTATGTTAGGTTAGGTTAGGTTAGGTATAGGTTAGGTTTTAGTTAGGTTAGGCTAGGTTAGGTTAGGTTAGGTTAGGTTAGGTTAGGTTAGGTTAAGTTAGGTTAGGTTAGGTTAGGTTAGGTAAGGTTACCCAAAAATTTACTGTATTTGCCCTAAAATTATTAAAATAACGATACATTAATTATTGATTTTCGCTCCAGGAGTCAACTGCTTATAAATAGCCCAAAAAAGATATAATTATCCTGTTGTAAATCTATAGGTGAACAAGGAAAGAAAGATGAAATATCTGCCTTCATTAGCGAAAGAAGTGGTTTAGTGAGAGCCAAAACCTTCTTTAAATTTCCATGAGTCTTATACAAAAGACATGCATAACATAAAAAAAATATATAAGATTAAAAATCCTTTACCACAGAACATGTTGAATTCTAAATGCTGTCAAATCTTCCGTGCCCTTTATAAATATATTATTTATCATTCGTCCTGAAAATACAATAAAATTCTAAGGATTTTTTTATCAGTTATTACGACCACTCATGGGCTGAGCCCCATTCAAAGGGAGGGTTTTAAAATAATATCAATGATCTCCTAATTCAAATTTAGTAGGAGAGAACATAAACGAAAGTTTTAGTGAGGGGGATTAAATTTGGTAGGAAAAACAGAAAATTGAAGAGAATTCCACAGCGTAGAGGTGACTGGAAAGAAAGAAAGAAAGAATCGCCATAATGAACAATCATGAAATTGAAAATGTCTACACAGAATTCATTTGCATGCGTAGCACCTCTTGTGCAAAGAGGGAGACTTAAATCGACTACTAACAGCTGTTTATAACTAAGAATTTTATTAAATTATAGTCTTTGTATAGGAAAAAATGATGGAAGAACTTGATGAAATTGGCACAGTATAAAGGTTTGATTTTAGTGAAAGTGTTTTAAAACAATAAGGGTGGATAATTTTATGTTTTTACAAAAATGATGATTATTATTATTTTATTATTATTATTATTATTATTATTATTATTATTATTATTATTATTATTATTATTATTATTATTATTATTATTATTATTATTATTATTATTATTATTATTATATTATTATTATTATTATTAATTATTATTATTATGTATCTATTATTCATTATTATTATTATTATTATTATTATTATTTTATTAATTGGATTCTTATTATTATTATTTATTATCATTTTAATATTATATTATTATTATTAATTATTATTATTAAATTACAACTATAATTATAATTTTCATCTTATTATTTAATTCTATTACGCCTTATTTCTATTATTATTATTATTATTATTATTATTATTATTATTATTATTATTATTTTATTATTATTATTATTATTATTATTATTATTATTATTATTATTATTATGTATTATTATTTTATTATTTTTAAATTATTATTATTATATTTATTATTAAATTATTATTATTATTATTATTCATTATTATTATTATTATTATTATTTTTATTATTATTATCATTATTATTATTATTTTTATCAATTATTATATTATTATTATTATTTAATTATTATTATTATTATTAATTATTATTATTATTATTATTATTATATTATTATTATTATTATTATTTTATTTATTTATTATTTATTATTATTATTATTTATGTTTATAGCAAACAAATCGAATATTCGGTTTAAAGTCTTAATTATTATTACAATTACAATAAATTATCACCATACATTTACACTTCTACTAAAAATAATTGTATTTAAAAGAATAATAATAATAATAATAATAATAAATAATTATAATATAATAATAATAATATAATAATAATATAATAATAATAAATAATAAATAATAATAATAATAATAAATTAATAATAATAATAATAATTATAATAATAATAATAATAATAATAATAATAATAATAATAAGTAATAAGAAGATTTATATTCAGTATAAAAATATGCTAACAATAATATATAATAATAAATTAACAAAAAAAAAAATAATTTTATAAATTAATAATAATTAATAATAATAATAATAATAATAATAATAAGAAGAAGAAGAAGAAGAAGAATAATAATAATAAATTACATACATACATACATACAAATACATAATACATACATACATACATACATACATCCATAGACATACATACATACATACGATACTACATAACATACGATACATGCATACATACATTAACATACATACATACATACATACATACATACATACATACATACATACATACATACATATCATACATACATACATACATACATACATACATACATACATACATACATACATACCATGCATACATACATATACATACATGCAATACATACATACACATACATATATACATAACATACATACATACATACATACATACATACATACATACATACATACATGCATAGTTAGATAGATAGATAGATAGATAAATAGATAGATAGATAGATAGATAGATAGAATAGATAGATAGATATGATAGATAGATAGATAGATTAGATAGGATAGTAGATAGATAGATATGATGATAGATAGATAAGATAGATGATAGGATTGTTAGATAAGTATAGATAGATAATAGATAGATAATAGATAATAGATAGATAGATAGATAGATGATAGATAGGATAGATAGATAGATAGATAGATAGATAGACTGGATAACGATAGATGATTTTCTTCTCATTCTTTCCATTTTTTTAATCTATCTATGGTTTCTAGGAAAATTAATTGGATTTGATTTGCTAGGAGCAGAACCTAATATTTGTCATGATTTTTATACCCCAATATATAAGGGCGTTTTTTCCCCCAAGTTATTCTTATTTTTTAATAATTGCAGGTTTTTACATTCATTTTATCTTGAAATGTAAATAAAACATAATATATTTTTAAGACTTTTATTTTGGGGTCAAAGGTCATGCCATTTCATGCTGTTTCTTTTTCTCATTTTTTTTTTTTTTTTTTTTTTTTTTTACAGATTATCACCACTCACGGGCTGGCCCTTTTCAAGGAGGGGGCAGGAAATAAAATACCGAAAGCCCACCCAAGCCAAGCCCAACACAAATCTCTCAGGTGTGCGCAGACATGGGTTTTTTAAAGAGAGGAAGATTAAATACAGTAGGAAAAACAGAAGATGGCAAGGAGTTCAACAGAACAGAAATGACTGGAAAGGACGTACCACAATGAACGAAGCCTTGGGATATACAATACTCATTATCCAAATACAGTGCGAGAGCATGGCAACCCCTTTGTATTTGCGAGGGCGACGCTAATGGAGGTGGAATGCGAGTGGCCAACTCTCTGAGCATCTACCTGTTGTAGTACCTATGATGAAGAAAGAGATAGTGCGTCCAACGTCCAGCGTCGCAGAAATAGAGGGTAGAGAGTTTAAAAGGTAGGGGACAGTAATTAGTCTCTTACCTTAGACTCACTCTGTCCAATAGAAGGGTGGATCCCAGAGCCCCCCCAGATGTGAGAACAGTATCTCCAAACAACGGCGAATAAGGCCCTTAAATAACTGGAGTAGCTGTGCAGAAAAAAATTCCCCCTGCAACCTGAACAGAACTCCCAGTTTCTTTGGGCCGCCCTTTAGAAACCGTTGTGATATGAGTATGCCAAGATAGTTTTTTATTTATATTCAGACCAAGAATGTTCATGTTGTCAACAGGTGAGACGGTAGAGAACCGTCGAAAGAGATAGGAAATTAGGAGGTGTTTTTTGAGAGGAAGATGTAAAGCAGTTAAGTTTTCAAAGAGTTGAAATTCACAAGGTTGAGGCAGCCCCACTCCGGGAAATCGCATCCAGGTCGGCAAGAATAGAATCAGAATGCAGGTGAAGACGAGAGGCAACTCTAGATGCAAAAGAGGGAGTAGATTTGAAATGAGTGGAAGAATGGAGAGTTGAGTCATCGGCATAAGATTGAACAGAGTTTAGAAGTACAGCTAAGGAGATCGTTGATGAAAAGTAAGAATAAAAGTTTTAAAGATAAAACAGAACCTTGAGGAACATCACTACCAATTAAACAGGAAAGGAGGAAGAAGTGGCTCCATCAACAGCTGCTATAATGAAGTGATTTGAGAGGAAACTAGACATGAGTTTGCAGAGAAGAATGAAAAACCCAAAGGAGGGAGCATAGAGAGTAGCGACGCATGCCCATACTCGATTTAAAAGCCTTTTTATATATCGAGTGCCACCACCCAAGACGTCCCCATAGTCGCCTAAGGCAGAGACCCATAAATCAGTGAGATAGGAAATAATGTCACCAGTTGACCTCGAGCGTCGAAAGCCAGATTCCTGATGATCTGAAAGAATTGAATAAGATTCCAGATGACGGGAAATGAGAGTTAAGAAGAGTTTCCAAGACTTTAAATAAAATAAAAGTGAAGAGTTATAGGCGATAGTTAGAAGGATCAGAGCGGATGCCTTTTTCGGATTGGTTGGACTATCGAGCTTCCAGCAAACTGAGGAAATGTTACAAGTATTAAGGCATAAGAGAGTAGAGTTGATCGAGGACAGGGGCCAGCTTGGAAGCACACTCCCTCAAAACTCGGGGAGGAATGCATCCGGGCCACTAGCCTTCTGACACTATAGATTCAGAAATCCCATACACACGATCATAGCGTATCAACGGGAAGAGGCATAGAAACCTGAGAGGAGAGAAGCAGGAAGGAGGGATGCCGGAATCGTCCAGGGTAGAATTAGATGAAAAAGGAGTCCGAAGAGATTAGCCTTTAAAGTAATGGAGATTAGCTACAGAACCGTCAAAGCGAATAAGTGGAGGAAAGGCAGATTTACAAAAAGTTATTAGAGATGTTTTTTGGCAAAAGGCCAGAAATTTTTTCAGTAGGAGAGCCAAGTAGGTTGTTCGCACTTTCTTTTTAGTGAAAGCGCGCTAGCCGTCGAATAATAGCCCCTGCAATACGATTCCGAGCAGAAATGGAATTAGTAAAGGGTGAAACGAAGGACGATAGTTTTCCATGCCCGATAGCGCAATGTCTATCTCCTGAATGGAGCGAGAACATTCCCCATCGAACCATGGAATTTTGTGGAAAAAGATTAAGTTGAAGATGGAATTGAACCCGCTCATACCCTCAACGATTACGGCCCCCTACCTTTTCAGCGGTGACCGAAGCGTCCTCCGAGTAAAAGCAAGATTCACTCCAAGCATAGTTTATGCAAAGAAACGACTCAACGCCCCAATTAGCCCGATAAGTGCCAGAAAGTAACGTTTGGGGGCATCGGATGGAGCTGCTGGATGAAAAGTTTAAAATTAAGAGCTACAAGAATGTGGTCAGAGTTACCGATAGGGGGGAAAATGGTGTATTTATATTGAGAAGGAGTAGTGGTGAAACATAAAATCAAGCGTGTTCAAGAATGGGTTAGGACGATTGGTATGTGTGTAAGGTTCCTTAATTAACTGTTCCATATCGTTGAAGAATACTGAATGTTTTGGCCTCCTCTTCATCCTGCATCATATCGAGAGGAGCCCAACCACTCAGTGTGATGAACGTTGAAATCACCTAAATAGATGATCTCAGCTTTGATGGAAGAAGTAACAGTCTCATGAGAAGTAGTAAGATATTCAAAACAGGCGTGAAAATCTGTTTCCTTAGGGGAGCGTAGCAGAAACACAAGATAATGTAGTCAGTAGGGAAGAAGGATTTTAAGCCACAGAACATCGAAAATAGGAGATTCAAGATTCTCAAAGACGTGTTACAGGAGTGTTAATGTTAATATAATGCACATCAGACTCCACCATTTTAGTCGAAATTATAGAAATAGGTTATAGTTAGAGAATATTAAGTTTATTTGAAAAGAATCCCTGCTAGCTGGTCTCAGACAGTAAATAACACGTTAGGTAGAGATTAGCGAGGTGATATTCCACAGATTCATGGTTAGCTTTGATGAAATGAAGGTTATCTTACATTTTTTTCCTTAGCCTCTTTAATTTTTTTTTTTTTTGCTGAGTAGAAGCCATTATATATATTTATGTATATATCTATATATATATATATATAAATATATATATATATATATAATTATATATATATTATATTATATACTATAATATATATATATATACTATATATATTTGAAATGAATAATAAATTAATACAATTCAATTTAATGATTCTTATAAATATTTAAATTTATTTTAATACACGAAAGAGAAACAAAGCGAAGATGTTTCTGCAAGGAGCAACAACAGAATATGTATTTTAAATATTAACTTAAATATTAAAATATTAAAAATAAACTACTTCTACTGTTACTATTATTATTACTATTACTATTACTATTACTAATTACTATTACTATTCACTATTACTATTACTATTACTTTACTATTACTATTACATTACTATTACGATTACTATTACTATTACTATTACTATACTATTACTACTTTACTATTACTATTACTATTGCTATTACTATTACTATTATCATTACAATTACCATAACCATTATCTTTACCATTACCATTACCATTACCATTACCATTACCATTACCATTACCATTACTTTTACTATTACCATTACTATTACTATTAGTATTACTATTACTATTAATATTACTATTTTCAACAACTACAACAACTAATACAATTGCTTTATTTTTACTACTACTATTACTATTACTACTACTACTACTATTACAAAGACTATTAATACTATTACTATATTAATTGAAGTCAGAAACGGCTTAACAAATCTTTTTATATTCAACACAATCATCGAAGATAAATATATTTAATCTCGTTTGTAACAGATTTAATTAAAAATAGAATTAGAGAAAATATATATATATTATATATATTATATATATAATATAAATATATAATATATATATATATATATAATATAATATTAATATATAATTATATTAATATATATATATATATATATATATAATATTATATATATAATATATATATATATATATATATTAATAATATATATATAATATATATATATAAATATATACTAATAAATATATA
>JABUQX010103766.1:0-25000 GCA_015478945.1 Trachelipus rathkii
TATTATATATTATATATAATTATACTCTCTCTCTCTCCTCTCTCTCTCTCCTCTCTTCTTCTCATCTCTCTCTCTCTCTCTCTCTTCATTCTTAATTTATACAATTTATTATATATTACGCTACTATATACATTCTCATCTATTCTCTATTATATCTCTATATTATCTATAATCTCTCTATATTACTCACCTTCACATCTATATATCTACTATATCTATCATAATATATTTCACTTCACTATATTACTTACTTAATTTAAAATAACTATTACTGCACTAATATACTTTAAATATTTTCAAATATAGTGTATAGGGTAGTCTTTTATGCCTCTTTAATTTTATTACTTATATAATTACTCTATATCATTATATTTATTATATTTTAAAATTACATATAGAAAACATGCTGTTCATATAATCATGATACCTATGTCTATGATATATTACTTTTATCTATACTCTAGATAACGTTCTTCTAGTATATCTATATTTTCTCTCTCTCTCTCTCTCTCTCTCTCTCTCTCTCTCTCTCCTCCTCCTCTCTCTCTCTTCTGTATTTCCCTGTCTTTAGACATCATGCCCGCATGTCTCTTTCATCTTAATAATCATACCTGAAATTTTCAGATTCAGATGGATAATACTCTATCCCCTTCTGACTCCCTCATTATAAAACTGGGCTTCTGAGATGATTAAACCCTATCTTTCCTCTAAAACAATTTGGTTTTCATAGCCCATCCAACTTCACCATTTTTCTTCGGCTATCGGGAAATTCATGTGATTATTCAACCTCGTGGGTCGAGAAATGGGAACGCTTTTTCAACCCCAACGCTATCCGAATAGAAAACTTCAAAATCAATTTTAACTCTTTCTTTCCAACAATGCTGGGGCCTATTAATTAACCTGAAGATTTAGAAATATCCTAAATTTTATAATATTATTTGTTTTATCAAGAAACGCATATTTTAGTATATATATATATATTTTATATTTATATATATATATATAAATATATATATATATATATATATATTATATATATATATATATATATTTAATATATATATATATATATAATATAATATATATATATATAATTTAATATATATAATATATATATATATAATATATATATATATATATATATAATATAATATATTATATATAATTATTAATATACATATTATATATTCTATAATATAATTATATATATATATATATATATATATTATATATATATTATATAATAATATAATATATATAGTTATATATATATTAATAAATATAAATTAATGGCTAGTTTCTATTATTATAATATAATTAATATAATAATTATTTATAATATTAAAAATATATTATATATATATTAGGATAATATTCATAAACTCTATCAGTAGTTATATATAATAAATATCTATATATTAATATATATATAATATATATATCATATATTATATATATATTAATATATTAATATATATTATATTATATATATTATAATATATTATTTATATATATAATATATATTAATATAATTAAATGAAAAATTAATATATAATTAATATATATTTTCAATATATTATATATATATATATATATATATATATATATATATATATTATATATAATATATATATATTATATATTATATTAATTAATTATATATATATATATATATATATGAATTAAAATATTTAACATAACCTCACACGTAGGCTATAGCCTTATATTTACAAGGAGAGAGAATACTTCTCTAAGGTAAATTTACTAGGATATATATTATGTAAAATTATTTCCGCAATCAGCTTTGAAATCAAGAAACTAACGTTTGTTGATGTTTAAAATATACTTGTTTAACTAACTTTTCTCTTAATATCTTTTTAACGACCTGAATTGACACTCTTTAAGCTACTTTTTTGAGTGCCGTGTCACTATATGGCGCCGAACAGATGTCCTGAAGATTGGAGAAGGCTCCTTGATTTCTCTAGTAGTGTATTAAATATGGAATTTCATAACTCCTTCTAAATCCTAATATATCTGAGGTATTCATAATCTATTTTAAACGATTTTTCCATAGAGGAGCCCATTTCAAGTTACTCTTCACCTTTCATACATTATAAGTATAGAGATGACTTGTCAGAAGTAAATGTGAGTATATTGAGTCGAAGAAATCTTAATGGTGAGTGGTTTGATGAGCAAGATTAACAGAGTTGTGTTTTGAGTTGTATACGAGTGATGCTCGTATCTATTAATAGAGTTGGAACACGAGAGCACAATCGCTTCTGTTTGGTGTCGCTTGAATCTAGCTAAGTAAATAAAGTCTAATTAGATACTAGCTCCTTTTAAGTAGTGTCGTTATAGGTCGCGTATATATATAAATATTATGTGTGTTAACAGTAATAGTGCAAAACATCTTATATATCTTCACTATTTGCTCATATTAATTTTGTTCTTATAATTATATAATATATATATTTTATATATTATATTTATACTGCAAATGTTGTATATTGAGATTTTGTTTTTTATCTCTTTCTAATTGTATTTTTAATATATTGGTCCACGCTCTACATTAGTGAGAGAATATCACACATGTAATATTTCTTGACTGTTAGAATATTTGTTATCCATCTTTACATTGATCAAGGAGCATATATTGATACAAAGCTTTCTATAAATATACATTATATAATAATAAAAAAATTAGATTTCATATATAATAATAATGAAATCTTTGTAATCATTTTACATTGTTTTTTAATACATTAATAGATGCATGAAAGAGTAATTGGATTGAAATATATTTCTATATAATTACTCCTTTGTATACATTTGTTAATTCTAAGTTTTATCTTGATATCATTGTAATAATTATTATTATTTGAGAGAGATCTTAATTACTTTTTATTATTCAATATTTATATAAACATCAAGAATTGTTAATATTGGATGTAAATATTGATGTGTTTTAGAGTTTGGTGATAAAATATTCCAGATTCTACATTCCAACCATGTGAAGATAATTGATAATACACACTAATATTGATTTATTTATATTTACATTGAATGTATATTATTTTAAAATATATTAATGATGGTAACTGATACGTAGTTTTGTTTTCCATTTCTCTTTATTTACAGGGGTTTTCTTTTGAGTATGTCTTTCTGCTGATCATACATTTTGTTCGCGAAAAATCTCTTTTTCACTCTTATTTTTCAGATATGTTTGTGTTTTTGGATAGGGATGATAACTATACTACACTCTCTCTCTCTGGAATTTGTGCGTCTTCTTATTCAAGCTGACCTTCTTCAACTCGGTCCTAGAGAGAAAGAGAAATTCTCTTCATAGACCAGACTGTCTTCCTTGATCAGGATGTTGAGCGCTGTATATCTTCTCATTAGAGTGGTGTGCGCATTACAAAATTGGTTATGGTTAGTAAGTGGCCACTCACTAGTTTCACGACGACTACACATAGACTCGTAAGCGAAGGTTGAAGGGATTGTCGTCCCTCATACTCCCTTCAAGGATTTCTTTCGTGATCCAACTCAATACGAGCCAATTCTGGCGATACTCTCTCCTGCTCTTATCATTTTGCAGCAGAGTGACTCTTTTGTCTTTGTCGAGCTTTTATGCAGACTCTCTCACAATCTCTCTAACATTCTCCGATAATAACCTTCAACGTCGTTATCAATCGTTGGAAAATTCCAAATGATCACGTCTTGTAAGTACTAGAATAACTTATTTTTCACATACTCTCCAAAAGATCAGCATTTTTACACTGAAAGTTCAAAATTTAAATTTAGGTTCCTCTCTATATCATTTCGTGTTACATCTTGGTCATGCTACTTATCTTACTTTCTTACCTCTCTAGGGGTTTAATATTTACTTCCTGTTCTCATCATGTTTCATACTTGCTACAAATTCACACCGTTCCACAAAAAGTTGTCTTAAAATTTAAATGATAAAACACTTATTTTATTATTTCCCAAAATCCACTAACAACAAATTTTACAATGGTGACACGATAATAACATTCCCCATTATAGCACTAGAAAAGGGGCTTACTTTATGAATCTGGAAAGTGTGAAAATAATAAAACAAGATTTTTTAGAAATATTTTAGATATAATAAATCGATATATTTAATTCTTTCTTTTAATCTAATGACATTATCTTTGTTTTCGTATGTTTTTTTTTTGTTTTTTTTTTTAAAGGCAAAATGTTAGAAAAATTAATTACCAAAAATTAATAATTGCATTTCTCTTTCTTCTCTCTCTTGCTACTCGTCAGTTCTCCTCAGAGTGCGCAAGTCTCTTAGTAGCAATACTATAATGAATACACTCACAATACATCAGCTGTAAAATTTAGTTATACACAAGAAACTTATATGTGGTGAGAGTAATTTTTTTTTGTCTAAGCTTTCAGACGTCCTAGGTATATGAAAGTAAAGTAACTTTGACTTGATATTATTGCGTCTCCAACAATAACATTCTCTCTCAATTATCATATCTATTTAGTATATATAAGAGGGGGGCGCTTTAGTGAAGATTCAAGTCTTAAAACGATGTAAAAGAGGACACATTACGATCTAATTTGCGACAGATCTTGAAAGATGTTGTTTAATTATAAGTGTGTGCGTGAAATTGTATACAAATCGCATTCAATTTATATGAATCAAGAGTTTAAGGGTATTAAATATGTTATATAGAGTATTTTGAGTGAAGTGAATATATAAATACGGCACGCATTTGTGGAGTATCCGCAGCGGAAGATTGTAAATTGAGATTGGGGAGATCATCAGGGAAGGGAATATCAGACTCCAACGAGTGAGGGATTTGAAAATCTCTGTGGCCCAATTGACCCCTCATTTCTCCTCCAGTTTCATTCCTCCTTACTTCATTTTCCTTTTCCGCCGCACTAAATCATCAGTTGATGAATACATAACAATACCACACTACAACCTCTATTCACGTTTTCTCTATTTTAAAAATTTTACTTCTCACCTTTTGACTTTTATCAAATTTCAAACGCTGTTTATATCGAGGTATAAGGAATTATTTGGTATCTATACTTTATATCATATTGTGGTTTTTATCTCTTGAGTTAATATAAGCTCTTATTATACTAGCTTTTTACTCTCATTATTATTTATTCTCACTACATCATTGCCACTTTCGACGGTAGTAATCTCGCTATTTTATCAGGAGTATGTACACAATACATTGGGGCGAAATGGCACTTTACAAAATTCTTTTACCGGGGTTTTTAGTTTAGTTTTAGTTATACGCACTGCAGTGAATTAATTTTTTTAACACTGTTTTTTTTTAGAGAAAGCTTTAAGTAGACAAGTTGATTATTTTTTTTTATAGAAATAGTGAATTAAATATAGATTTTTTAATTATAGAAATATCTGTAATATTATAATGCTAAAACAATAATTAATAATAATAATACCAAAGTGAGGTAACACATTTTTGAGATAAGTACATCAGGCCACCAATACACTAGAGCAAAGAGATTCAATATATTTGACAATAAAGTTCAACCATAAAATGAGTCAACCAAAGGTCCATCCATAAAAAGTCATCAAAGGATCGAAACCATAAGTCAACCAAAGGTCACGGTGGTACATTATACAAAAGGATTCACCAAAATAGAGATACACAAATAGGTCACACTGAAAATGAGTCAATTGACATTAAATTGACAAAAACATGAATAATAAAATATTATATTTTTGACCTAAAAACATTAAAAAAAATATATATATTCATATTATGAATCCTAAATAAATAAATAAATAACAGAAATTGTATATATTATTTGATACAGAAAAATGAAAATATATTTATTACTAGGACTATGTTAAACTATTTAAATAATATTATTATCATAACTTAATACAACAGAAGAATATAAAAATAATAATAATAATATATAATATACAGATAATTTGTTGGTATAAATATAATAAAATTGAGAATTGGTTCAACTTAGATCATAAAGTTGGTAGAAGAAACATATGAAACAACTTTGAATAAGAAATAATAATCTTTGAAGAAGTTTGAAGAAATAATATATAAATGATATCTAAACTCTTTACAAATAAGTTGACCTTATAAATCATATTATTAAATAAATGAACACACCCGACTGTGAGAAAAGGGGATAGAAGAGAATAAAATAGATATTGTATAGAAAGAATTAAAATAATATACGAGAGGAGAATTAGAATAGAAGTATATATTTAATGACAATAGAACATTGATTATTATGAAGTGTTATATATAATTATAGAGAAAGAAAATAATGTTAAATAGTTATAGAATAGAAAGACCATTTAGGATATTTTTTAAAAATGTAAGAACACGAAAAAGTAATTGTTATTTATTACGTTGAAACTTTAGAATATTAGTTCTGAGAAAAGAAAATATTTTAATTTTTGATCTTTGAACTAAATATTTAAAAGAAAATTATTTTTATATTTTATGAAGAAATTTTTAAATAATTTTTAAAAGAAAATTATTTTTATTTCTGAACTTAAATCAAAGTGAAAGATAGTTTATATAAGATTTTTTAATATAGTGATTTTTAAACACGAGTAATTAATAATTAAATCAGAGAGAGAAAGTAAAATAAATTATTAATTAATATTGTAATATAATAATATTGATATAAAACTTCTTTTAGATGAGAGGTTTAAGAGATAAGAACTTTACATATTTATTCCTTGGAACATAGAAAAATTTTTGGAAAATATGTTGAAAAAACAGATATGGAATATTATATTGGAAACTTAAGCGAATTTTTATATTGTGCGAACTTTGAGAGAAAAGAAATATTTTAATGAGACTTAGTGTATATTTTTATGAAAACAGTTGAAAAATATTTTTGAGACTTTAGTAGTATTATATAAATATAGAAAAGCAGATTGAGAACTTTAGTTTTTATATACTTGAATTAATATAAAAGTTTTAGATATATATCTGGACATATGTTTGAATAATAAGACATATTAAACAGTCCTCACGATGATTATCACAAAGAATAAAAGGAAGAAGAAAAAGGATTGGTTTGTCATCCTCTGCTAGACCTGGCTTTCACAGAAGGCTATAAGCGCGGTAAAGTCTTCGAAGCCCTTAAGCTAGGAGGGCTTCAGGTGGAGAATACGATCTTGAAGGAGAATGAATATATACATCGACTGACACAATTAATAATAGAATCTGAAACCAGAGAGAACGGAAAGAATAGTAGGAGAAGAACATGATTTAGTGAAAGCAATTATCAGATAGATAAAAGAAAATTAAAAGATATGTATATCTCCTGCAAATGTATATATCATAGTTAGTATAATAACAAGATATAAGTACGCTTACTTTGTGGGATTCTCATGAAACAGAAGGTACAATAATGGAGCTAAATATCACCTCTAGTAAGGAACTCACACAAAGGATCTAATGTACTATAGAATTGCTCGCTATAATGTACTCTTAGTACATTAGAATACAATGATCATTAAATAACCAAATCACAGAACAGCTTGGGATCTGTGGACAATCACCATAGGTAATAATCATAGTGAATATATAACGCAAGATCTACTAAGGTGATGCGAAGTACTTAGACTTAGTATAACTCTCTCACTATGTGTCCATAAGAAAATTGTTTGGATCTAAGTCATTTAATTTATACTTTATATATTACTATTTGCACTTCTGGGGGCTCCACTCCCACTATCTATTAAACATTGATAGACTTCATTACGTTCCGTAACTGAGCCACACATTGAATTATATTTATCAACACAAATAGTAATAAGCTGAGTTTGAGTCCTTGGGCAGATTCTCGTTAGCTAAGCAATAGTGTAAATATATCTCTACTATATATACATAACTACAGTACTTACCGTGGGGGTTATTCTCAATAAATATTTTTGAATAATCCTTTGAGTATGCAGCCTAACCTCACATTACATGGTCTGGAGTAAAACTCACCTTTCACCTACTATGCAGACACTCTCGCGCTTAGCAATCCACTCAATTCTCTACATTTATTTTTTATCCTCTATCCATTTACTTTGTGCGATTATATACTCTTATGCTACAATCTCTTCTGTCTCGTCCAATTCTCTTGTCTTCGTCATTTATCCCAGATTAAGCTAAATATTACATATATCTGCTTTTGGGCTCTTGCCCACACGTAAAATAGTCTAAGATCAGTACAAAGGTTTGGTTCACGAACTATATTGATCAGAGGATTTGCATAGTCTAATCGCGAGTCTGATTATTCTTCTTCTCCTTCGATCCGCTCGAGAGCTATCCGGCTGATATGTGTAAGCGGAACATTGGTGTTGGTAAGCTTAGCGGATTCTAATTAACACTTCTGTGAGCACAAGACTGTTCATAATATGTGGTATGCTAGCTGGGTTTCGGGAAAATGATCTATTAATCGTTTCAACTAGAAATGCAATTCATGTATTAGATTTCCTCGCATCCCACGAGTGTCCTGCGTCTCGCTAGTAACCTTTGGGTCCTTGTGTGGAGTAGAGAGTGAGAGGAGAAATTTATATAAATATTTTACTCTACTTATGGTCGTCTTCTATGACACTAGATATTAAATTAATTCTATGTAATGGAGTAGTATTGGATTTAGAAAGTAGATTAACCTCTTAAATCAGACAATAATTAGAGCAATCATTCATGTTATAAATATAGAATAAACAGAGTTATTATAATAAATAATTATATAATGAATATATAATAATAATAGAGAGAGCGACCACAAGATAATTCAATATATACTAGAATATATCAAATATAATAGATTTTGAGATAATGAGATAAAGAAATCTAATTAATGCAGTTATAGTAACATTTAGATAAAAATACTCATATGAGTATTTTTTAGAAGAAATAACTATACATCTTTGAAATATATTATATCCTGTGTTAAATAATATCATAATATAATAATATGAATAATAATACAGATAAGATTATTAGAGAGAGTTAATAGAGCTCAGAGAATTACATTAAATATAATAAAATAATAATAATAATAATATATAATATAAAATAATATTAATGTTATAATAGCAAAAGAATACTTAATGAGAAAAAATAAGTCTTAATAAGAGTCTTAATTAATCAGAACTTATAATTTATCGTCGAATTTTATAGAGAATAAAATTTAAGATTCAAATAGAAGAAGGAGTCTAGAGAATTTCGACATTACAGCATAATAGAGATCTGAACGCAAAGATAGAGACAAAATATTCATAAGTTCTAATATGAGCAGCATAAGAATAGAGCACTACATAATTGCTCGATTATAGTAGGGGAACGTAGAAAATACTACATGTACATACCACTTATTATGATGTAAACTAGTACTATGGAATGGCGCTGATATAAATAAAGACAAGAATACTTTAAATACAGAAAAAGAACAAGCCTTTCTTCAAATATAAGACCTAATAAGGGAGTAGTTAAGAAACTCTCCAGTAAGGAAATAAAGTCAATGGACTATTGCCTAAAATGTGAATCTTTAGGTCATCATTCTAGAAACTGTGGTTGGAAACCACATACTGCAGAGTATGTAGAAAGTTCCATGCCCGGGGTTCAACGTCTAATTGCAAGAATGCCCCTGTATGGATCCCTAATGAGAATGAAAATAATATGGTAATACCATATAATAACCCCACTGATTTTGATAATGGGGTCAAAGCTCGAAGAGTCGAGATTAAAAGTGATTCAAATGCTAGAAAGCCAAACTCTTACTCTAAGAATGAGCGTAGCTATCAAGGTAAGAGTCCAAAGAAAACAACCAGAGTTCATCTAATTTCTAATCATCAAGCGGATCCAGAACATGAAGAAATATCTGGAACTGAAGATGAAGAAGAAGAGAACGAACAGTTTTTTCAACCCGATCTCTCAGAAAGAGAGACAAATTTTTGATTCTAGGCAAAGATTTAAATGAAGAAATGGTAAACAGAACAGTAATTAAAGAAAATACTTCAAGCTTAAAGAAGAGAGGTGTTATAGTAACCTCTAGCTTCTTTGGTGTAGGAATTAGACCCCCAAAATTGGGCTGTCATTATTTCTTGTCAATATTTTTGACTCCAACAAAAGGTCAGAACGAGGTTGAAGTTCATAGCCTACTAGATTTAGGGAGCACAACCTGTTTGATATCGTTGGATAGATTAAAGGAAATAGAAAGAGAAGGAAGATTTAAACTGTCTCTTAAAGAAGCTAGTATTAAAGTTCAAGGGATTGAATCAGATATCACTATAGAGAATTGATCCTACTTCTTAAGGCAACCAACAGTATTACCAGCTTACCTTTTTAGTGTGTTAAGATGGAAGCACTGGAGCTTGTATGAGAATTCTATGGCTACAAGTATTTTACTATCTACCTATAACCATAGACTTTTCAATCGCATTTAAATCTTAAGAAGAGGATAACGAATTAAAAGTTAAAAAATCTTTGCCAAGTTAGAGTTAATTTTCTCTGATCAGGATGAAAGATACACTAAGAAAGATAAAAATGTTAATAATCATAGAAAAGATTTCATAGATAATTCCAATAGGAATAATAAGTTTAAAAAACAATTACAGTGATAATTGTAAACCAGTAATTAATAGAGGCTCAAGTGAAAAGCCTACACAGAGATTAATTAATAAAGGCTCCATTCTGGAAAAGCCTACAAAGAGTATTATTACTAAAGGCTCATTGAAGAAGCCTACAAAGAGTATTATTACTAAAGGTTCATTAGAGAAGTCTACAAAGGTAGAAATAAATAAAAATTCTGTTGTTCTTCAAGAGAACAAAGAAAATTCACAACTTCCTCCAGTAGAGGAAGGACCTTTAATAGCAGACGAAGAAATAGAAGTTCAATTGCTATTAATAGAAGAAACAATGGCACCTGCTCAATCTTATGGCTATTTGAAAGTCAGACCTGAAAGTAAAGAAGATTTGAGACTGGAAAAGAAGTGTTTAATAACACCTGCTTTTTCCTTAGGGCCATTATATTTTGCAAACTCTGTATGCCCAGTTAGAAACAATGAAGTTATATTGAGTTATATTAATTTAAGTGACAAGCCTTTTTATTTAAGAAGAAATAAAAACATAGGTAAATGTCATCCGATTTTGGAACTTATTGAAGAAGAAAATTTTAATAAAACTGCTATTGCTATAGAGAATAAGCAGTTAGGTTCTACTTGTATAGTAACCTGCTCAGAAAATTTATCAGATAAACAATTGAAGAATGCATACAGAGAGATTATTACAGATAATTTAAGTAAAGAAGAAGCAGATGTTTCTATTTTACAGAAACCTGAGCATTTAGAAGAACTTTTGGATTTGTTAATGGAATACAAGGACGTTATTGCTCTAGATGATGATGCAGTTCCTGTGTGTCCTATACAGAAGTTTGAAATAGAACTTACTCCAGATGCTCCAAAGATCATTTTTAGAAAACAGTATCGTCTTCCACATCGCTATCTGGAAGACATAGATAATTTTACAGATGCAGCTTTAAAGAAAGGATATATTAAAGCTTGCTATTCGCCACATAGTTCACCTCTATTGGTGGTGGCCAAAAAGAATTCTAATAAACCAAGAGTCTGTATAGACTATAGGCACCTGAACTCCTTCAGCGTCCCAGATGTATACCCACTGCCTAGACGAAATATTCTCGTCCCTAGGAGGCAGTACGATTTTTACTAGCTGTGACTTGATAGATGCCTATCATTCCCTCGAAGTCGAGGAAGAAACACAGAAATTAATGGCTTTCCGTACAAGGAAAGGATTATTCTGCCCAACCAGATTATTATTTGGGCACCGCAATGCCCCAAGTACCTATGCTAGGACAATGCAAGTCGCGTTGAACCATTTATTAGGACCTATTGCCCAAGTGTATTTAGGATGATGTCTTAATCATGGGTAAAAATAAGGCAGAACATTTTGAAAACTTAAAGAAAGTTTTTACTGCATTTAGAGAAAATAAATTGAGAGTTAAATTGACTAAGTGTCATTTTCTACAAACTTCGGTTTTGTACTTAGGATTTAAAATAGGAAGAGACGGAATTTCACCAGATCCAGCGAAGATAGAATCGATGAAGAGTTTCGTCCCTCCAACAAGTGTTAAGGAAACACAATCTTTATTAGGATTTTTCTCGTATTTTCGCTTTTTAATTAGTGACTTTGCACTAATTGCGAAACCATTATATAACTTAATAAAAAAGAGTGTTAAGTTTGATGGAAAGAAGAACACCAAAAAGCATTTGAGCTCTTAAAGGAGAAATTGGTTGTTCAACCTCAGTTAACTTTCCCAGACTATTCCAAGCCATTTTTTATAGGTACAGATGCCTGCGACTATGGAATAGGGGGAGTTCTTTACCAAATGTCAGATGACGGCAAAGAGAAACCGTTATCTTTTGTTTCAAGAGTGTTAAGAGGCAGTGAACTCAACTATGATATTATAGAAAAGGAATGTTTAGCTGTTGTCTTCTCACTACAAAAGTTCAAGAATACAGTGTTTGGTTACCCCATCACTATATTAACTGACAATCAACCTCTTTGTTTTATATTTCGCAACAAACAACAAACGGGACGCTTAGCCCGTTGGAACTTGTTTGTAAACAGTTTTTCGCCAACTATAAAGTATAAGACGGGAAAAACAAACATACCGCCTGACTATTTGAGTAGGCACCCAGCAAAAGCACCGAATGTTTATTTCTTTAGAGGAGAAAAGAAACCGATGCTACCAAGAAAAGATTTTATTTTAACAAAAGAAACTTTTAATAGGGAACAAGAGAATTGCCCTAGATTAAAAGAATTAGTTAAGTGGGCTAAGGAAAACCCCAAGACTTATCCACACATTTTCCATAAGAAAGTGCTGTACTATGCAACTAGAAAGGAACCTTATGTAATACAAGTACCAGATAGCATGATCTACTCAGTTATAGATCAGTGCCATTCTTCACTTGGAAGTGGGCATGGAGGACAGCAGAGGACTGAAAAACGAGTTAGAGAGAGATACGTTTTTCCTCATTTAAGTAAGTTAGTAAAGGAGTACTGTTCTCAGTGCGTGTCATGTGCTAAGGTTAAAGGTCCTAGACCTCCAAAAGCTGAAATCAACAGATGGCCTCTTCCTTATACTCCGTTTTCTAGAGTACACGTGGATAGTATAGGTAAACTTCCCACATGTTCAATTTCAGGAGCCAAACACATTCTCGTCTTCAGAGATGTTTTGACTAGATATTGCGAATTAGTCGCCTGTAAGACAAGAACGAGCCAAGAATTTGCTCGAGCTTTACAAGAAAGAGTAATATGTCGGCATTCGAGCCCAGAAATTTTAGCTTCGGATAATGCCCCAGAATTTACTTCAGCTGCTTTTAAAGAGTTATGTAAGGCTTGGAGGATAAAAAAGGTTAATATTCTGCCCTACAAACCAAGTCAAAATGGTGTAGTTGAAAGATTGAATGCAGATATTGAAAATTTCCTCCGTCATTTTGTAAAGGACAATCATAGAGATTGGTCAAAATACTTATCTTTTGCTCAAATAGCAATTAATACATCGTATAATAGATCAATTGGATCTTCTCCACATTTCGTCCTGCATGGATATATAAAGAGACTTCCCTACGAGATGCCTGACTATGTCTCTCCATTTACAAATAAATCGGAAAATAGAAAATTCATATCAGAATGAGTATGATGACGTAGTGAAAAGAATGAAGCCAATAGAGATAAGGTTGAGAAAATTGCGGAAAGATTTGAAAGTATGGAGACAGCAACACAAACATCCCAACAAAGGAATATGAAAGTGGGGTTGATCTATAGTTTTGGTAAATGCTGTAAAGATAACCAGAACAGAGGTTCTAATTGAAAAGATTTGAAGGTCCTTTTATTGTAAAGATCAATAAAGGAAGCCAAATATGCCTTATGCTCTTCTGTGTTTAAATAACCAATTATCTTCAGGGTTCACCGGGGATAATTAAAGATAATTCCAGTAGAAGATTACAAGAATCTCAACTTTTTCATGAATTAATGATGAGATACTGGAATCCAGATGCAATCCAAGAAACATTGGATTCCCCAAAAGTTACAACAGAAAGAACAAATATGGAACCTGAAGAAGTAGATCGACAGGTAGATGATCAAGAATCTCCAACCACTTCTTCTTGGATTCCCCCTAATTTTTATGATGAACAAAATGTTATACCTATATCAGAGGATTCAACACAAGAACAAAAGAATCCTGTAGTAGAAACACAAACTTCTTGTAATCAAAGAATACCTGATACTCCTCAAGGAAGTAGATTGATTAATTCTACTCCACAAACAAGAACTCAAGTAAGAGGATATAGACCGTCTCTATCACCAATCAGACAAGAGGATTCATATATTTCAGACAGTTCTGAACACGAGGAACAGCCTGTCATTGCAGAAGTACAAGAGGATACTTTGGTAACACCACTTGCAGATGGAACTGTAGGGGAAAATGTGCCAAGTTCCGCTGAAACACTTCCCAAAGATGATGAGGTAACACCTCCAGAAGATTTTATGGATTTTCTTTTCTATCATCTCTTGTGCCTTCAGATGTTGATAAATCCATAATTTCTTCTGGAGGTGTTACCTCATCATCTTTGGGAAGTGTTTCAGCGGCACTTGGCACATATTCCCCTACAGTTTCTTCTGCAAGTGGTGTTACCACAGTATCCTCTTGTACTTCTGCAATGACAGGCTGTTCCTCGTGTTCAGAACTGTCTGAAATATATGAATCCTCTTGTCTGATTGGTGATAGAGACGGTCTATATCCTCTTACTTGAGTTCTTGTTTGTGGAGTAGAATTAATCAATCTACTTCCTTGAGGAGTATCAGATATTCTTTGATTACAAGAAGTTTGTGTTTCTACTATAGGATTCTTTTGTTCTTGTGTTGAATAATCCTCTGATATAGGTATAACATTTTGTTCATCATAAAAATTAGGGGGAATCCAAGAAGAAGTGGTTGGAGATTCTTGATCATCTACCTGTCGATCTACTTCTTCAGGTTCCATACTTGTTCTTTCTGTTGTAACTTTCGGGGAATCCAATGTTTCTTGAATTGCATCTGGATTCCAAATCTCATCATTATCAAATGAAAAGTGAGATTCTGTAATCTTTTCTACTGGAATTATCTTTACATTATCCCGGTGAACCGGAAATAATTTTGTTGAATTTAAACAAGAAAGCATAAGCTTATTTGGCTCCTTTATTTGATTTACAATAAAAGGACCTTCAAATCTTTTGTTCAATTTAGAACTTTGTTCTGGTTTTTTTACAGCATTTACAAAAACATAATCACCCACTTTCAATTCTCTTTGTGTGGCATGTTTGTGTTGCTGTTCCATAGCTTTAATGGTTTCCTTTTCTAGATTTTCTCTAGCTAAATCTCTTATTGCTTCCATTCTTTCCACTACGACATCTACCTCATCTGATATGAATTTTCTATTTTCCGATTTATTTGTAAATGGAGAGACATAATCAGGCATCTCGTAGGGAAGTCTCTTTATATATCCATGCAGGACGAAATGTGGAGAAGATCCAATTGATCTATTATACGATGTATTAATTGCTATTTGAGCAAAAGATAAGTATTTTGACCAATCTCTATGATTGTCCTTTACAAAATGACGGAGGAAATTTTCAATATCTGCATTCAATCTTTCAACTACACCATTTTGACTTGGTTTGTAGGGCAGAATATTAACCTTTTTTATCCTCCAAGCCTTACATAACTCTTTAAAAGCAGCTGAAGTAAATTCTGGGGCATTATCCGAGGCTAAAATTTCTGGGCTCGAATGCCGACATATTACTCTTTCTTGTAAAGCTTGAGCAAATTCTTGGCTCGTTCTTGTCTTACAGGCGACTAATTCGCAGTATCTAGTCAAAACATCTCTGAAGACGAGAATGTGTTTGGCTCCTGAAATTGAACATGTGGGAAGTTTACCTATACTATCCACGTGTACTCTAGAAAACGGAGTATAAGGAAGAGGCCATCTGTTTATTTCAGCTTTTGGAGGTCTAGGACCTTTAACCTTAGCACATGACACGCACTGAGAACAGTACTCCTTTACTAACTTACTTAAATGAGGAAAAACGTATCTCTCTCTAACTCGTTTTTCAGTCCTCTGCTGTCCTCCATGCCCACTTCCAAGTGAAGAATGGCACTGATCTATAACTGAGTAGATCATGCTATCTGGTACTTGTATTACATAAGGTTCCTTTCTAGTTGCATAGTACAGCACTTTCTTATGGAAAATGTGTGGATAAGTTTTAGGGTTTTCCTTAGCCCACTTAACTAATTCTTTTAATCTAGGGCAATTCTCTTGTTCCCTATTAAAAGTTTCTTTCGTTAAAATAAAATCTTTTCTTGGTAGCATCGGTTTCTCCTCTAAAGAAATAAACATTTGGTGCTTTTGCTGGGTGCCTACTCAAATAGTCAGGCGGTATGTTAGTTTTTCCCGTCTTATACTTTATAGTTGGCGAAAAACTGTTTACAAACAAGTTCCAACGGGCTAAGCGTCCCGTTTGTTGTTTGTTGCGAAATATAAAACAAAGAGGTTGATTGTCAGTTAATATAGTGATGGGGTAACCAAACACTTATTCTTGAACTTCTGTAGTGAGAAGACAACAGCTAAACATTCCTTTTCTATAATATCATAGTTGAGTTCACTGCCTCTTAACACTCTTGAAACAAAAGATAACGGTTTCTCCTTGCCGTCATCTGACATTTGGTAAAGAACTCCCCCTATTCCATAGTCGCAGGCATCTGTACCTATAAAAAATGGCTTGGAATAGTCTGGAAAAGTTAACTGAGGTTGAACAACCAATTTTCTCTATTAAGAGCTCAAATGCTTTTGGTGTTCTTCTTTCATTCAAACTTAACACTCTTTTTTATTAAGTTATATAATGGTTTCGCAATTAGTGCAAAGTCACTAATTAAAAAGCGAAAATACGAGAAAAATCCTAATAAGGATTGTGTTTCCTTAACACTTGTTGGAGGGACGAAACTCTTCATCGATTCTATCTTCGCCGGATCTGGTGAAATTCCGTCTCTTCCTATTTTAAATCCTAAGTACAAAACCGAAGTTTGTAGAAAATGACACTTGGTCAATTTAACTCTCAATTTATTTTCTCTAAACGCAGTAAAAACTTTCTTTAAGTTTTCAAAATGTTCTGCCTTATTTTTTCCCATGATTAAGACATCATCTAAATACACTTGGGCAATAGGTCCTAATAAATGGTTCAACGCGACTTGCATTGTCCTAGCATAGGTACTTGGGGCATTGCGGTGCCCAAATAATAATCTGGTTGGGCAGAATAATCCTTTCCTTGTACGGAAAGCCATTAATTTCTGTGTTTCCTCCTCGACTTCGAGGGAATGATAGGCATCTATCAAGTCACAGCTAGTAAAAATCGTACTGCCTCCTAGGGACGAGAATATTTCGTCTATTGAGGGCAGTGGGTATACATCTGGGACGCTGAAGGAGTTCAGGTGCCTATAGTCTATACAGACTCTTGGTTTATTAGAATTCTTTTTGG
Organism: Trachelipus rathkii; assembly: GCA_015478945.1. Taxonomy (NCBI): domain Eukaryota; kingdom Metazoa; phylum Arthropoda; class Malacostraca; order Isopoda; family Trachelipodidae; genus Trachelipus; species Trachelipus rathkii. The sequence goes on from JABUQX010103766.1 coordinate 17,588, forward strand.
CCACCACCAATAGAGGTGAACTATGTGGCGAATAGCAAGCTTTAATATATCCTTTCTTTAAAGCTGCATCTGTAAAATTATCTATGTCTTCCAGATAGCGATGTGGGACGATACTGTTTTCTAAAAATGATCTTTGGAGCGTCTGGAGTAAGTTCTATTTCAAACTTCTGTATAGGACATACAGGAACTGCATCATCATCTAGAGCAATAACGTCCTTGTATTCCATTAACAAATCCAAAAGTTCTTCTAAATGCTCAGGTTTCTGTAAAATAGAAACATCTGCTTCTTCTTTACTTAAATTATCTGTTATAATCTCTCTGTATGCATTCTTCAACTGTTTATCTGACAGATTTTCTGAGCAGGTTACTATACAAGTAGAACCTAACTGCTTATTCTCTATAGCAATAGCAGTTTTATTAAAATCTTCTTCAATAAGTTCCAAGATCGGATGACATTTACCTATGTTTTTATTTCTTCTTAAATAAAAAGATTTGTCACTTAAGTTAATATAACTTAAGATAACTTCATTGTTTCTAACTGGGCATACCGAGTTTGCAAAATATAATGGCCCTAAGGAAAAAGCAGGTGTTATTAAACACTTCTTTTCCAGTCTCAAATCTTCTTTACTCTCAGGTCTGACTTTCAAATAGCCATAAGATTGAGCAGGTGCCATTGTTTCTTCTATTAATAGCAATTGAACTTCTATTTCTTCGTCTGCTATTAAAGGTCCTTCCTTTACTGGAGGAAGTTGTGAATTTTCTTTGTTCTCTTGAAGAACAACAGAATTTTTATTTATTTCTACCTTTGTAGACTTCTCTAATGAACCTTTAGTAATAATACTCTTTGTAGGCTTCTTCAATGAGCCTTTAGTAATAATACTCTTTGTAGGCTTTTCCAGAATGGAGCCTTTATTAATTAATCTCTGTGTAGGCTTTTCACTTGAGCCTCTATTAATTACTGGTTTACAATTATCACTGTAATTGTTTAATTTAAACTTATTATTCCTATTGGAATTATCTATGAAATCTTTTCTATGATTATTAATCATTTTATCTTTCTTAGTTATCTTTTCATCTTGATTCATGAGAAAATAACTTCCTAACTTGGCAAAGATTTTAACTTTAATTTCGTTATCCTCTTCTTTAAGATTTAAATGCGATGAAGAAAGGTCTATGGTTATAGGTAGATTAGCTAAAATACTTGTACCTAATAGAATTCCATTCCAAGCTCCAGTGCTTCCAGTCTTACACACTAAAAAGGTAACTGGGTAATACTGTTGGTGTAGCCTTAGAAGTAGATCAACTTCTCCTATAGGGTGGATCATCTGAGTTCCAATCCCTTGAACTATAATACTAGCTTCTTTAAGAGACAGTTTAAATCTTCCTTCTCTTTCTATTTCCTTTAATCTATCCAACGATATCAAACAGGTTGTGCTCCCTAAATCTAGTAGGCTATGAACTTCAACCTCGTTCTGACCTTTTGTTGGAGTCAAAAATATTGACAAGAAATAATGACAGCCCAATTTTGGGGGTCTAATTCCTACACCAAAGAAGCTAGAGGTTACTATAACACCTCTCTTCTTTAAGCTTGAAGTATTTTCTTTAATTACTGTTCTGTTTACCATTTCTTCATTTAAATCTTTGCCTAGAATCAAAAATTTGTCTCTCTTTCTGAGAGATCGGGTTGAAAAAACTGTTCGTTCTCTTCTTCTTCATCTTCAGTTCCAGATATTTCTTCATGTTCTGGATCCGCTTGATGATTAGAAATCAGATGAACTCTGGTTGTTTTCTTTGGACTCTTACCTTGATAGCTACGCTCATTCTTAGAGTAAGAGTTTGGCTTTCTAGCATTTGAATCACTTTTAATCTCGACTCTTCGAGCTTTGACCCCATTATCAAAATCAGTGGGGTTATTATATGGTATTACCATATTATTTTCATTCTCATTAGGAATCCATACAGGGGCATTCTTGCAATTAGACGTTGAACCCCGGGCATGGAACTTTCTACATACTCTGCAGTATGTGGTATTCCAACCACAGTTTCGGGAATGATGGCCTAAAGATTCACATTTTAGGCAATAGTCCATTGACTTTATTTCTTTACTGGAGAGTTTCTTAACTACTCCCTTATTAGGTCTTATATTTGAAGAAAGGCTTGTTCTTTTTCCTGAAAATTTAGAAGTATTCTTTTTATTACCCCATTCCATAGTTCTGTTCCTCATGGAAGGGTTGTATGTAGTTCTTTCTTTTCTAACTTCACTATTATTAGTGCTATTGTTCTCTGTATAGAACACTCTAGCTGTATTTCTTCTATCTTGTTCAGCTCTATGGTTAGTCTGGAACAAGACTCCTTCTTCTATTTGACTAAGTTTCTCTAAAATTTCGACGAAACTTAAGTCTGGATTAAAGACTTTTAAGACTTTTTCTCTAAGTCTTCTATGATCTCTGAGCTCTTCCATACTCTCTAAAATCTTAGTCATTATTAAGATATTTATCTGTTGAGAAGTAAATCCAAAGGAAGTCTCAATATCTATGAGTTTTTTCTGATATTCCCAAAGGAGATTCTTCAAGTCCAACATGAATTCAGTAAGAGTTACATGTGGTCTCCTTTGAAATTTCATGAACTGTTTCAATAAACAGAAGATTGTCTCGGCTTTGTCTGGTTTGAGAAAAATCTTCAATTGAATTAAAAAGTCTTCTAGTGTCTTACACCTAGAAAAGCTATTATCTTTCAGAATATACTGGCGGGCCTCTGATGAGAAATCAGAAGAGATTGTAGTCTTAGCATAGTCTATTTTCTGTCTTTCAGTTATTAGGCCTAACGTGCGTATCTTCTCTTGCAACGTCGAAAGATAATCCTCAAATTTAATGCCTACCCAAACTTGGGTCTTGGTATTTCTTCCATACAATTTTAATTCTTTAGCTAATTCTGGTAATGGAGGGGCATACGCAGCGTTTGGATAATATCCTCCATAAGGGGGTCCATATGGGTATGGATTGTAACCAGGTTGCATTGTAGGAAGGGGTTGTTGCCAGCCTGTATGAGGTGGCTGCATACTCAAAGGATTATTCAAAATATTTTGGGATGGCCCCCACGGATTCTGAGGTTGTCCTCCATATAAAGTATCACTTGCTTGGTTCTGTCCCCAAGCTCCACTAAACTCACTTCTATTGTTAAATATTTCTGTTTGGCCATTCCAGGAAGGATAAGTCTTCTTTTTATTAGAAGGGGGAGTGGCCCCCGATGTATTTAAATGTATATTAAAGGTATTGTCCAAAACATTTGTCTTTTGGAGCACCTTAGGTATTCTTGCTGTATTTTCTGTATTTCCTGGTTGATGCCAGTCCCAAGCTGTTCTCTGATTTGGGTTTAACGACATTGTATCAATGTTAGAAGGAGGTAGATATACTGGAGGAAGTCCCATATCCTTTTGTGTGGGTTCCCTTATCTTGGGTTTTGCTCCTGTATTCTCTTCTGTTTTCTGTCCGTCAGTAGTCTTCACTTCTGTTACATCATGATCTTCATCTTGATTAACATCTTCTGTATTGTCTTCTTTATTTGTATTATCCATGTCCTCATCCTTGTTCTCTGTTGAATCATTATTTTCTAAGTCTGTATTATCCCCGTCAGCTCCACCTGAAGCTCCATTAGGGTCAACTGGTCCGGCTATAGCCTTCTGAACCAGGTAGCAGAGGATGACAAACAATGTTGAAAATACGAAGACTGTAAAGACTATTGGTTCAAACATAGTCATGATTAAACTTTAATTAATTCAAGTTAATCAAACTAAAAATAACTAGTTCTCAACTGTTTTAAAAAAAATAAAGTCTAAAAATATTTTCAAAGTTTGCAAAAATCAACTAAGTTTTTCAAAATATTTATGTAAGTTATAAAGTAAACAGCGCGAATTTTGCAAAACCCTCAACTGTTTCAAATATTTTCCCAAAAATTTTCTAATGTTCCAGAAAATATGTAAAGTTCTATTTAAACTCAAACAAAAGCATTTTAGATCAAGTCATTTAATTAAAGGATTGAAATAATTTTTATTCGATTTTAATTATTAATTATGTTTAAAGTTTAATCACTATTAAAAATTAAAATTTAATCACTTTTGAGTCAAAGTACAGAATAAAATAATTTTTCTTTAAAATTCTTTTAATTTCCTATTCTAAAATAAAATAATTTTCTTTCAAAATTATTTAAAGTTCAAAGATCAAAAATAAAAATAATTTTCTTTCAAAATTATTTAAAGTTCAAAAATAAAAATAATTTTCTTTCAAAATTATTTAAAAAATATCAAAGGTCTATTTTCAAAAATAAAAATAATTTTCTTTCAAAAATTATTTAAAAAATATTCAAATTGTTTAGATAATTATATTTAATTAATCTCTGTAAATTAATTAATTAGAAACAACTATCCCCCTTTTCTAGTCGGGTGTGTTCTTAAAATGTTAAAGGTCAACTTATTTGTCAAAGGTGAACTATTGTTCTTCAAACTTCTTCAAAGTTCTTCAAAGTTGTTCTATGTTCTTCTATTAAATATTTTCTAAGTTGGAATCAATCAATTTATATACCAACAAATTTATTCTGTTATAATTTGTGGTTTTTATAATCTCTGTTGCAGTAGAATAATTTTTAAAATATTACAGGTCAGTAAAATAAATTTTCAATTTTTCTGTATCAAAATATAACAATTCTGTTATTTTTTAGGTCAAAGAAAACAATTTCTAATGTTTTTAGGTCAAAAATATAATAATTTTCTGTTTTTTTGGTCAATTTAGGCAATTTGACCTTTCGTGACCTTTGGTGACCTTGTGACCTTTCGTGACCTCGTGACCTTTGTCGACCTTTGGTGCCCTGATCTTTGGTGACCTTTGGTGACCTTTGGTGACCTTTGGTCAAAGTGACCTTGTCTGGGTGGCCTGGGTCTTGTCCAAAAGGTTTTACCTCACTTTGGTAATTATAAATTATGTTTTAGCTAAATTACGAATTTTCGATAATTTAAAAAAAACTTATTTTTTAATTCACTCAAAAAAATATTTTCAAAAAAACGGGTTAAAAAAAAACGGGTTAAAAATAAAAAAATTTCGGTTTTTTACCACCTGAAAATATTCGCGGAACTACGTCAAATATGATTAGTAAATAATAATAATGAAAAAGTAATTAATAAATTTATTATTAATAAAAGTAAAAACGATATATATATATATATATATATATATATATATATATATATATATAAAAAAATATGTGTGTGTGTGTTTTTTGTGTCAAGAGATAGCGCGGAAAAGGGAAAAGGAATGGGGAAAGAACTGGAGGAGAAATGAGGGGTCAATTGGGCCAAAGATTTCAATCCCTCACTCTTGGAGGCGATATCCCTTTCCCCTGAATTTGATCTCCCACTCAATTTACAATCTCCCTTCCCTCCGGATACTCCAAATGCAGTGCCGTATTTTTTCCCTTCCCTCCAAATACTCCTTACTATTTTCTCCCTTTACTCTTTGATTCATATAATATTGAATGGATGTAACCAATTCACGCACACACTTTTGTTAACAACATCTTTCAAGACTTGTCGTATTGTACCCTGCTGCTGTTTTCACTCTTTAGTAATCTTCTACTAGCTATAATTACTTAACTAATGATAATTAAGAAAAATGGTTTTTACTAAAATGATTCTCTAACTCTATTCTATCATTTAGTAAAATAAAAAAAAATTAATTAACTAAGTCCTAATTAATTAATTTACAGCTGTTTAATTGCACATTTTCTATTGTATTCTCTAAAGAACTTCCCTCTGAGGAACCGTACATAAGAAAAATGCAATTATTAATTTTTTGTATTATTTTTCTAATAATTTTGCCTTTTTTAAAAAAAAACAAAAAAAAACATACAAAATAATGTCATTAATTAAAAAAATTAATATATCTTTATATATTAAAATATTTCTAAAATTTTCCCAGTGGTTTTCTTCACCTTCCAGATTCTAAAGTAGCCCTTTTTTCTATGGCTATAATGGGGAATTTTTATCTGTCACCCATTTGTAAAAATTTGTTTTGTAATTTTTGGAAAACAATAACATATATGTTTTCATTTAAATTTTAACACCTTTTTGTGTTGAAATTTGTACAATAATGAAACATACGATATATTAAAACCCACAGGTAATAATATAATGCATGCCAAATGTACACAATTTCCTAATTTAATTTAAACTTTAGTGTAAAAATCTGTCTTTTGTGTGAAAATAATTTTCAGTACTTACAGTACCTTCATTGAATTTTCCAACCTTTAACAGCTTGGCAAAGGTTTTCGATTTGGAGTTTGGAGTCCTCTAAAAGTGACAAAGACAAAGGAGTCACCTCTCTCAAAATTGTTATAGCAATTGGCTCTTGTTGTCACAGAAAATCCTTAGGTTCGTGTAGGCGCAATCCCTCAACCGTTCCTTACGGTCTATTGTCTGTCGTCGTGAAGACAGTAGTGGCCACTACTACCAAAACCAATTTTGTAGTCGCACACCACTCTAAATGAGAAGATTACAGCCTCAACATCCTGGCAAGGTCGCCAGTCTGGTCAAAGAGAAGATATTCTCTCTCTAGCACCAGTTGAAGGTAGTTGAATAAACGCACAATTCCAGAGAGGCTTTTATTACATCCTATCCAAAAACATCTAAAAATGGTCCAAATCTAAAAAGCTAATCTGAAAAACCTAAATAAAGAAAAATGGAAAATATGCTATCAGTTACATATAATTTTAAAAAATCATTAAGCTGTAATTAAAAATCAATTAGTTGTATTACAATATTTCATATGTCATATATATCCATATTATAACAAATAAAAACACATCAAATTTTTCCAATATTACAATTCATATTTTTATTAAAAATAATAAAAGTATTAATTGCAATATAATAATTAATTACAATATATCAAAATATTAATTAACAAATATATTTCAAAGATAACTATTAAATATATTTCAATACAATATTTCATCAAACATCTTTATTTTTAAAACAATAAAATATTACAAAGATTATTATTATTATTATTATTATTATTATTATTATTATTTAAAGTATGAACAATTCTTTACCTTTGATCCAAGTAGGTGGAAAAAGTTTAAAAGTGAGAGATTCTTTTATCTATCTCACTCATCTCTAAAGCTGCCTTTATATTTAAAAATTTACAATTAAAAGGAAAAAAGAAAAATCAATATACACATTTGCATATTACAGGATATATATATTATAATATATATATAAAAAATAATATGGCAAATAGTGCATATTATAAGTGTTTCACTTCTGTTTAAAAAAAACTCTATCTTAATATTTTCGCGCCTATACGACACTACTTAAAAGGAGCTATTCCATTAGCTTTTTACTTAAGCAGATCTCAGGCCCAA
>JABUQX010103766.1:30000-32500 GCA_015478945.1 Trachelipus rathkii
ATAATCTCTGGGAGAGAGTGGGGGTTCAGTCTACTGTTCGGTGCAGGGCCGTCTTAAGCCAAGTGGGGACCCATAGCACTTAGGATATATGGGTCCACTTTTAGAGAAATTTAGGATAGGTATTAACAGAAACGTTTAACATTTTAGGTAGTATACTTTGTTATTTTTATGTTTTAAAATTTGCAAACAAATGCGAACATATCTAAAAAATCTATACCGCTACAAGAGGTACTTTTCTGGATTTTTGTTTAGCAAAATCATGAATGACTTCTTCAAATTCTATCTCTTTAGACATCAGCTACAAATTGTTCAATCTTTCTTGAAGCATTGTACTTCGCAGTTCACATTTGATTCTTTGCAATTTTGAGAAGGAGCGTTCCCCACTGCAGTTAGTGACCATCATGTATAAAAATATTATAATTGCTATTTCAACATTCCGAAACGTGTCTTCGATATTACCATCTTTTAAAAGATGATATTGTTCTGAAATAATTATAGTCTCTTTACTTTCACTATTCTGCTCACCTTTCAAATATTCTGTTAGATGCATACATTCCATCTCTAACTTTTTGGCGCTAATGTCATTGTGATTGACTTTAGCAAATTCCTTACAGCTGTGTTTCAACTCTTCAATATTTTCTGTTTGAGTAAGAGGAGACTTCTATTTAAAAACTGAAAAGCTGAAAAATTGAAAAAGTAATCATTGTTTGGGCTGCAATTGCAAGGGCCAGGGGGCCCAATGGATCGCTGGGCCATGGGCTCTAGCCCAGTGAGCCTTGCATAAAGATGGGCCTGGCTCTATGGCGGAGCTTTGAAGGTAGAAGGTAGAAACTATGTTGGATTGTATGGTTGATAAAGTAGATTATCTGTGCTTGATAGAGTAAAAATATGCTTTAAACACAAAGTGCAAAAGTTACTATTGGAAATGGTTTAAATTGTCATCGCAATCGGACTTTCTATGAAGTGAAGTTCCAAAAAGATATATATGTAATTGAAAAAGTAATTTGATCGGTTTGCTACGAAGATTCGGGGTTTGATCACTAGTACAGATCCTTGGAAGCAACTTCTTAGGGTACTCTCCTCCTTGAATAGGGAGGGTAATGTCCGTGATGCACGAACTTTTTTTACTTTTAAAAAACATATTCATATGTTTGATGGATGTATTGTAATTTTTTTAAAAATCAGCACACTAAATCAGTGGTTCCGAATCGGAATGCCGTGGACAGTGCTCAAGGATACCGCAAGATATTTGATAATTTTTCACTAACTTTGAAAATTAGGCACTATTTTCAGAATTTGTGCCCAGGAAACTTTTCTTGGTTGCGAAACCCATCTGTATCAAACCCTTACACCTTTATTTTTATAGTAGAGGAGGAATTAACTAACATAATTAACATAATAAGCTAACATAATTATTTTTAGCATAATAGAAATATTAACACTGAAAATGCACACGTAGCAACGTAGCAGAAATAGTTCTGGATATATATATATATATATATATATATATATATATATATATATATATATATATATATATATATATATATATATATATATATAGTTATATATTGTTATGCGTGGGTGCTGTTGGTGCTGAGTTGAGTTGGCGTTGCTGATATATATATTTATATATATATATATATTAGCAGTATATATATATATATATATATACTCTATATATATATATATATAAAGAGAATAGTTATATATATATATATATATACATATATATATATATATATATATATATATATATATATATATATATATACTAATTTCAATAAAATTAACGCAATCCACAAGGGTACGTGCCGAAGGAAGGGTAGAAAAGGCCAGAAGAACGTAAAGACACTTTTATTGAACAATAACAATAACATGGTGATTTCTCCCCAGAACCGTGGTTGATAGAGTGTGAGGCCAAGAAAAAAGCCAAAGGGTTCTCGCAGTAGGGTTCGAGGTTCGGCGCCGCAAAACACAATGTTCGTACGTACGGCGATGGCTGCGGGTGTTTTTGGGTCTGCTTCAATACTGTGTATGACCCTCTTGGCACGGATGACTGGCTGATTACCGGTCCTGGTATGCTCGATAAGTGGGCGAATGTCCTGGACAGTAATTTGATCCCATACGTCGTGCAGTGCCTGGGTCGCAGGTTCGAGAGGGTCCGTGGAGGTTGCGGCTGCCGGCCAACTGACGTTTCAGGATATCCTGGCCAAATATTCGATTGGTTGAGGTTCGATTATATGCTGGCCACCCAACGCAGTAATTTGAACCGTCCTAAGGTAGTCGCTCAACATTGGGCTCAGGTGTGGTCTTGCATTGTCATGCACTAAGGATGAAAGAGTCACCGATGTAGGGGGCATATGGCACGACATATGGTTCAAGGATGCCTGTGATATACCATCGAAGATGTGCAACTCTGTAGGCCCCGATAAAGAGATGCCTCCCCAGACCATAACCGACTCACCTCCAAACGGCGGCTCCTGCAGCACATTGCATT
>JABUQX010103766.1:37500-55000 GCA_015478945.1 Trachelipus rathkii
TGATCTGACTGGCGCCACGTTGCTTTTCGAGGGTGATTTGCCTACCATCACCTGCCTTATAATCCCATTTTGAGAGAACCCAGTTTTTATACCTGGTTTGAGAATCCTTACTTGAGAACCCTGGCTTGATAAACCCCAGCACTTGGACGCCGTTAGTAAACTCTACATAATTCTCGAATAGGGTGCCAAATGCAGCTGCGTCAGCACCGCCGGTTGGCCTGCGTTTAGCGGTTCTCTGGCGATCAGGGCAATTCTTGCCCACGGTGGCTTGGCTGATAAACAGCCACTATTTGACCATATGCTGACCGGTCCCATTAATCTTTCATGCATACCTTCTGGGCCCACACGAGCCCCCCATGTCAGCTTGCCCACGCTGGCGGCACCACTGTGGGCCACTGCTCGGGCCATTTCGCTCCAATGCTGGAGGGTCTGGCCCTAACTGGTGCCTCACACAATGCAAAAGTGCAAAAGCATTCATCACACACAATGTCACACACAATACTGCCTCACATATACAGAGGTGACACTTCACATATTTGCCTCATAGACATCTTTGCTTCAATTTTTATACACGTGGTGTGCATATAAATACTTCTTCTGACAGATGTAACATGGGTCATATTTGCCCACGGTGGTTTTGGGCTTCTTTAGCTTGTCTTGATGTTCCTGGCCTCCACTTGAACTATTATAGGCCGTTCCACCTGCCAAGGAGACATGTGTCGGGCCTCTGACTCCACGCTGGCCTTGATGGCTTGATGGCCTCACCAAGAGTGGGCCTAGTGATGAGCCTCTAATAGTCCCATGAAAGGCTAGCGAGCGCCAGGTAGCGCCAGGTTAGCGATGCCAATGAAAGGCCACGAGTGCCAAGTGAGTGCCGACGAGTGCCAAGTGAGTGCCACACAGTGCCAGCGCCACATAGTGCCAACTGATGCCACGCCGTTTGCCTTCTCCGGCCTGCAAACAGTCTACCAGGCGCCCATTCCTATGGCAGCGAGGCTGATTGTGGCGGTTATGCCAGCTGCTAGATGCTTCCTACTGAGGTGTCTTTTCAACGACCATGCATTTTATAATACCAAATATACACACTGGCATCTTGCGCACCACTCTTCCATAGACACTCTTACAAACCACAGCGCCGCTTCAGCATCACCACACAGCATGGCAATACCACGCGTACCACTTGATGCCACTTTTGATGCCCATACCCCAGCATACAGTCATCTGATGCTTCGGTCTTTAGCAGCAGCCTCATGCCGCACCATTTGATGACGTCGTTCTGGGATAAGCAGCCCAGCTGATGATTCACCCGGATGCAAATCAATCTGATGGCTCACTTCATCTCAATAACAGCAACAGAGCCAATGCTTCCCGGGTTCATAAGCAGCAGCGTGTCTTCCCGCAAAGTGATAAGGCACTCTCGTGGTGTGCGAATGAAAAATATATATACTATAAATCATCTCATTTTTATTTTCATGCTTAAGCATTTTACAAAGCATTTTCGCGATCCTGTGCCAACCATTGCTAGACCTGAGGTTATTTAACACATATATTATAACATTATTTTTACTAATACTTCTTACTAATACTTTAATTTATGGGGCCTCTTTTAAAATTGGCAAGAAGAAGAAAAATCAGAGTGCTCGATATATAAACAGTTTTATTTACACTGTACGAAATTTTGTTAAAAACATCAACATACATACTCAAGCAACAAAGAAAGGTGCAGTAGCAAAAACAAATGCTGGTCCTTAGGCAGGCAACATCACGCCTTTACTGTTTTGGCCAGTTTTTAATCGTTTTAATAGCGCTTTACTGTTTTAACTTATATATGCACAGTTTAACTCACATATTTACACACAGTATACCTAACAGTAAATCAGTAAACACAGAGGTGCAAATACTGGAAACACTAGGCTAGTATGCCTTTGTGCCCATTGCTTTGTTTAACTCATGGGCTTACTGTTTTTAACCCTCGATAGTTTCTTACTGCTTTGACCATAGTATTTACCAGCGACCACATATTCACAACATTGTTATGCGAATCTTGGCAGTAACACAGGTGGGACCTGCTCATTTGTGGATAGTAAAAGCTACCTACCGTTTACGCTTAACTCATGCTACTGCTTTTACCATGGGTTTTTTTACTGCTTTGCACCATATGTTTACTGTAGCTTTAACCAATATACCATTAACATACCTTTAAAGCAGTAAATCAGTAAATCAATAGAGGTGTGACCTAACACCAGGGGGGATTAGTGCTTTGCTTTTACCGTTTTTACCAAGTTTTTAACCTCATGTTCATCACTTTTAACTTCGTTTTTACGCTTAACCTCATGTTTTACTGCTTAACTTTCTGCTTTACTGCTTTAACTCTGCTTTACTTTTTTAACTTTCTGCTTTACTGCTTTTAACTTTCGTTTTTACTGCTTTAACTTTCAAAGCATTGGACTCTAGCTTTATGCTTCAGCTTTAACTCTCATATATTTGTTAACTAATGTTTTTGTTTCTCTTGTTTAATACTTTTATTTATTTTTATTATTATTTTTATTCATTTTTATTATTATTTTTATGATTTTTATTATTTTTTTATTATTTATTATTTATTTAGTGTTATTTATTTCATGCCTATTGTTATGCTATTATTTAGAACACATTACAATAATACATTGGGAATAATAATATACATTGAATATTGATTAACACATCATCACACAATAATAATAATATATACATTAGAGGTTTTCATACATCAATATACTCACTATGATTGTTCTTTAAGTACAATAATATTCACACTCATTCACTTAAGAGCTTGCGCCCATAGACACTTACATTTACACTTACACATTATGGCTCAGCCGACACATTGGCAGTCATACAATATTTCACACACAGACACTATTAATTTATACATCACATTCACCATGATACGAGTACACAAATTCTCACTACAACACAATTTCTACATGTGTCCATAAACATTTACATACTGCATACCACACACAGATTTATTTGCACTGCACACAGCATTTGCTTTGGCCATACCACACACAGATGAGCAGAGCACCACAGATTTATTTATACACACAGGTGATTTTACTCCTTACACTTGCACAGACTTTTCGCCACACACACACGCCACACCCACACCCACGCACACTCACTTACACATAAACGTATAATTTGTTAAAACATTTTATGTTTTAATTAAAAACGCACATTTATATTACTCATTCAAATATACAACTAAAATTATTTCAAAGTTTCTTAAAACTTATATAATAAATATTATCTTTGAATAAAGAATTTATTATTAACTGTTAATACTTTTTGTTTATAAATTTTATAACTATCAGTTTTAAAATAACTTTTACTAAAAATTTTATGAAATTTTATTAAAAACATATATTTTACGTACCTTAAAGCAATAAATCAGCAAGGTTAGCCTAGCACCCCCCTACACCAAGCTATGCCACGTTTTGTTCTCTTGACACTAACTGCTTTACATCATCTTTAGCCATGTAATAAGTATAAAAATAACAAAATAGGTTCTTTCTGCTAACATAGCATGTATTTTATTAAAATCATTCTGTTTTTATTTAAAAATAACAACTATTCACTTACATTTATATTATTCACTTGATGTTAACTAAAAATATTTCAAAGTTTTTAAAATAATTGGGTTTTCTTTATTATTATTATTATTATCTATGTATATTGACAATCCATCACGAGAAAACACAACTACCCGCACCCCTTACAGATACGAAACTGACCTCTCTCTGTAAAATGTGTTGAAATAACTACTTTAGGTCTAAATTTAGGATAATCCTTTTTGTAACCTGGGGCGATTTCCTAATCCCAGGTCAAAATATATTTCAAACTGACCTCTTTTTGTAAAATGGTGCAATAACTACATTAGGCCTAAATTTAGGCCTAAATTTAGGATAATCCTTTGTAGACGGCCAATTTTAATCCTAATACCAGGTCAAAAGGTATTTCCCGTATAGACACAAGAATCATTGTTATTATTTTTGGCAAATATATCTAACTGAAACATGCTGACTGGTAAGATCCTTTGGGCAGGTAAAAAGGGAAATGTTTTCTCCTTTTTACTTGTGATTGGTCGGGGTAATCCTTATCTCTATATGACCTCGTATGTGATTAGTCGAGAATTATTTTATCGTCTTTTGAAAATTAACTTTGTTCTTTAAACTTGTATTTGAGCAGGTGTGTTTTATTATCTTTTAGACCCAAACTCATTTTAAAATCATAGTCATTTTAGCTGTTAAGCGGTGCACAAGTTATCTGATTTGTATTAAAAGTGTTTTATTTTTACTAAGTGTATATCATATTTATAATAAATACTTACATTGAGGAATAATTATTAATTCCACTAGAATAGATAATAATTAATTCACTAGTTCATAAGCTAACCACCAGGGCTCAGCATGAGCCCCAACCGCAAAGGCAGCCAACCCCGCACCCGCTGGTGCGTCCCGCCGCGTCCCGCGTCCCGCCGCGTCCCGCCCGCCGCGTGCGCCCGCTGCAGGCGCAATATTTCCGCGTTCCCTCCCGCCCGCCGCGTGCGCCCGCAGGCGCAATATTCCCGCGCGAATGAAATATATATATATATATATATATATATATATATATATATATATATATATATATATATATATATATATATATATATAGAAATAGTTTAGGTTATATATATATAAATATATATATATATATATATATATATATATATATATATATATATATATATATATATATATTTTTGTATGTGTGAGTGGAGTGTGCGTCTTGGGTGTACGTAAGTGTCTATGTGTATGTGCGTATGTGTGAATAAGAGATATAGTGTATGTGTGTATAAGTGTAAGTGTAAGTGTCTATGGTAAGTGTAACTGCTTATAAGCTGAATCATCAATATAGGTGGTATCAAAGATGACGCCATCAAAGATGAGTCATCAAAGATGAACCACTAAAGCAGAGGTACCAAAGCTAAGTTATTAAAGTTGAGGCATCAAAGCTGAGGCATCAAAAGCTGAGGTATCAAAGTTGAGGCATTAAAAGCTGAGGCATCAAAACTGAGACATCAAAGTTGAGGCATCAAAAGCTGAGGCATCAAAGTTGAGGGATCAAAATATCGAGTGGGTGGGTGCGTATGTGTGTGTGTGTATGTGTGTGTGTGTGTGTGTGTGTGTGAGTGTGCATGTGTGTTCTAAATAATAATAACAATAGGCATGAAGTAAATAACACTAAGTATAATAATAAAATAAAAATCAAAATATCGAGTGGGTGGGTACGTATGTGTGTGTGTGTGTGTGTATGTGTGGGTGAGTGTGTGCATGTGTGTTCTAAATAATAATAACAATAGGCATGAAGTAAATAACACTAAGTATAATAATAAAATAAAAATAAAATGTTTTAATAAATTATACGCTATATGTGCAAGTGAGTGTGCGTGTGAGTGTGTGTGTGTGTATGTGTGCGTGTTTGTGTATGTGTGTTCTAAATAATAATAACAATTAACATGAAGTAAATAACACTAAGTATAATATTAAAATAAAAATAAAATGTTTTAATAAATTATACGTTATATGTGTAAGTGAGTGTGTGTGTGTGTGTGTGTGTGTGTGTGTGTGTGTGTGTGTGTGTATGTGTGCGTGTGTGTGTATGCGTGTTCTAAATAATAATTCGCGCGGGAATATTGCGCCTGCGGGCGCACGCGGCGGGCGGGAACGCGGAAATATTGCGCCTGCGGGCGCACGCGGCGGGCGGCACGGGCGGGGGACGTGCGGCGGATGCACCAGCGGGTGCGGGGTTGGTGGCTTTTGCGGTGGGGCTCATGCTGAGCCCTGGTGGTTAGCTTATGAACTAGTGAATTAATTATTATCTATTCTAGTGAAATTAATAATTATTCCTCAATGTAAGTATTTATTATAAATATGATATACACTTAGTAAAAATAAAACACTTTTAATACAAATCAGATAACTTGTGCACCGCTTAACAGCTAAAATGACTATGATTTTAAAATGAGTTTGGGTCTAAAAGATAATAAAACACACACCTGCTCAAATACAAGTTTAAAGAACAAAGTTAATTTTCAAAAGACGATAAAATAATTCTCGACCAATCACATACGAGGTCGTATAGAGATAAGGATTACCCCGACCAATCACAAGTAAGGAAAACATTTCCTTTTTACCTGCTTAAAGGATCTTACCGATCCAGCATGTTTCAGTTGGAAATATATTTATAAAAATAATAATAACAATGATTCTTGTCTATACGGGGATTACCTTTTGACCTGGTATTAGGATTAAATTAGCCCGTCTACAAAAAGGCTTATCCTAAATTTAGGCCTAAATTTAGGCCTAACGTAGTTATTGCACCACATTTTACAGAAAAAGGTCAGTTTGAAATATATTTTGGCCTGGAATTAGGCCTAAATCGCCCCGGGATACAAAAAGGATTATCCTAAATTTAGACCTAAAGTAGTTATTTCAACACATTTTACAGAGAGAGAGGTCAGTTTCGTATCTGTAAGGAGTGCGGGTAGTTGTGTTTTCTCGTGATGGATTGTCAATGTACATAGATAATAATAATAATAATAAAGAAAACCCGAATTATTTAAAAACTTTGAAATATTTTTAGTTAACATCGAGTGAATAATATAAATGTAAGCGAATAATTGTTATTTTTAAATAAAAACTTAGAATGATTTTAATAAAATACATGTTATGTTAGCAGAGAAGAACTTATTTTGTTATTTTTATACTTATTACATGGCTAAAGATGATGTAAAGTGTTAGTCAAGAGAACAAAACGTGGCATAGCTTGGTGTAGAGGGGTGCTGGGGGCTGACCTTACTGATTTATTGCTTTAAGGTACGTAAAATATATGTTTTTAATAAAATTTCATAAAATTTTAGTAAAAGTTATTTTAAAACTTGATAGTTATAAAATTTATAAACAAAAAGTATTAACAGTTAATAATAAATTCTTTGTTCAAAGATAATGTTTGATTTATTATAGAAGTTTTAAGAAACTGAAATAATTTTAGTTGTATTTGAATGAGTAATATAAATGGACCGTTTTTAATTAAAACATAAAATGTTTTAATAAATTATATGTTATATGTGTAAGTGAGTGTGCGTGTGGGTGTGTGTGTGTGTGTGAAAATCTGTGTAAGTGTGCAAATCTGTGTGTGTGGTAAATCTGTGTGTGAGGTAAATCTGTGTGAGTGTGGCAATCTGTGTCAGTGCAAGTAAAAATCTGTGTGTGAGTGTGGTAAATAAAGTGTTCATGGACACATAAGG
Organism: Trachelipus rathkii; assembly: GCA_015478945.1. Lineage (NCBI taxonomy): Eukaryota > Metazoa > Arthropoda > Malacostraca > Isopoda > Trachelipodidae > Trachelipus > Trachelipus rathkii. Next base: position 44,834 of record JABUQX010103766.1, read on the forward strand.
CTCATAGTGAATGTGTGTATAAGTGTCATAGTGAATGTGTGTATAAGTGTGTGTGTGTGTGTGTGTGTGTGTGTGTGTGTGTGTGGACCTCATGTGTATAAGTGTAAATGTAAGTGTCTATGGGTAAATGTAAGTGTCATAGTGAATGTGTGTATAAGTGTCATAGTGAATGTGTGTATAAGTGTAAGTGTATGTGTGTGTGTGTGTGTGTGTGTGTGTGTGTGTGTGTGTGTGTGTGTGTGTATGTGTGTTCTAAAAAATAATAACAATAGGCATGAAGTAAATAATAAAAATAATAAAAATAATAATAAAAATAAATAAAAATAATAAAAATAATAATAAAAATAAATAAAAATAATAATAAAATAAATAAAAAGTATTAAAACAAAATAAAAAACATAATGTTAATAAATATATGAGTTAAAGCAGTAAAACATATGAGTTAAAGCAGTAAAGCAGAAAGTTAAAGCAGTAAAGCAGAAAGTTAAAGCAGTAAAGCAGAAAGTTAAAGCAGTAAAGCAGAAAGTTAAAGCAGTAAAGCAGAAAGTTAAAGCAGTAAAACATGAGTTAAAGCAGTAAAGCAGAAAGTTAAAGCAGTAAAACATGAGTTAAAGCAGTAAAGCAGTAAAACAAAAGCATACTAATCCCCCCCTGGTGTTAGGTCACACCTCTATTGATTTACTGATTTACTGCTTTAAGGTATGTAATGTTAATGAATATGTGAGTTAAAGCAGTAAAACATATGAGTTAAAGCAGTAAAACATGAGTTAAAGCAGTAAAACATGAGTTAAAGCAGTAAAGCAGTAAAACAAAAGCATACTAATCCCCCCTTGGTGTTAGGTAACACCTCTATTGATTTACTGATTTACTGCTTTAAGGTATGTAATGTTAATAAATATATGAGTTAAAGCAGTAAAACATATGAGTTAAAGCAGTAAAACATGAGTTAAAGCAGTAAAACATGAGTTAAAGCAGTAAAGCAGTAAAACAAAAGCATACTAATCCCCCCTAGGTGTTAGGTAACACCTCTATTGATTTACTGATTTACTGTTTTAAGGTATGTAATGTTAATAAATATGTGAGTTAAAGCAGTAAAACATATAAGTTAAAACAGTAAAACATGAGTTAAAGCAGTAAAACATGAGTTAAAGCAGTAAAACAGTAAAACAATAGAGGTGTTGCCTAACACCTAAGGGATTAGTATGCGTTTGTTTTACTGCTTTACTGCTTTAACTTTCTGTTTTACTGCTTTAGGGTATGTAATGTTAATGTTTTTAATAAAATTTCGTACAGTTGTAGTAAAATAAAATGTTTATATATCAGGCACTCTGGTTTTTTTCTTCTTACATACAATTTTTTAAAAATTTATAAATTAAAAAGTATTAAGTAAAAAGTATTAAGTAAAAATAATGTTAATAAATATATGTGTTAAATAATAGGTCTGTAATGAGTTACAGCTTTAGGTTCGCGAAAATGCTTTTAATAAAAAATGCTTAAGCATGAAATAAAAATGAATGACTTATATATATTTTTCATCGTGGTTTCATCTAAATTCATCTTATATAAGGCAAACTCTGGTGGTCCTTCCAGAAACCAAATATAATTCTGAGTCCCGTTATGTGTGAGATGGAGTTTATCAAAAGATGATTTATCAAGATGAAATCATCATTAAGATATCAAAAGTATTATTTTTCATCAAAAAGAACAAAGATAACCTCTGCAAAGCTGAGCACGCACGCTGGTATATCAGGTGGGGCATCAGCTTGAGGGTGATCAAAGTTGAGGCATCAAAGCTGAGGCATCAAAATATCGAGTGCGGGAGTGTAAGTGTATCTGTGTGCGGGTGTGAGTGTAAGTGTATATGGGCCCGTAAGTGTCTATGGAGAGTGTAAGCGCTTATAAGTGTCATAGTGTGTATATGTCGTAGCAGAGTAAGTGTATAAAGTGTTAGAAAAAAAAGACTAACTCATAGTAGGAAGCATCCTTAGCAACTTGTAACATGTACACCATCGAATCCTCATACCTTATAACCTAGAGGTAGACACCCATATTAGGGGCATTTTCCAGGCTCAGGGGAGGCTAGAAAGGCTGAAAAGTGGCACTCAGTTGGCACTATGGCACTCACTTGGCACTATGTGGCACTCATCATAATCTCATTGGCACTTCACTTCAAGAACTCATTGGCACCCTCATTGGCACTCACTTCAGACCACCTGGCACTCACCTGGCACTCACCTGACACTCATAGAACACTAATAGAACATCACTAGATACTTTTTGATTGGGAACCATCAAAGCTATCAAGTTAGCGTGGGTCAAAATTGACCCATGGTATATGGCAAGGTTAAGGACGAAATATCATGGTCAAACAAGGTTAAGACATCAAAAAGGGCTAAGCCCCTAAAAGGAAGTTGGGCCAAAATTACCGTGGGCAAAAATTGACCCATGGTATCTGTCAAGCTGTGTGTATGTGTGTGCGCACGCGCACGTGTGTATAAGTGTAAATGTTATGGGTAAAATGTGGTGTCATAGTGAATGTCTGTATAAGTCTAAGTGTGTGTGTGTGTGTGTGTGTGTGTAGCGCGCACGCGCACGTGTGTAGGTGTTCAAGTTAGGGTAGGTCCATACATGCGTACAAGTTAGGAACGAAATATGTGATGGGTGGGCCACGAGTGGTAAAAATTAAGGCCAAAATGACCCATGGAAGACCAAAGGGTAGCCTAAAATTACCGTGCCAAAATTTACCCATGGAAGACCAAAGGGGTTGGTCGAAATATCATGGTCAAACAAGGTAAATAGATATCAAAAAGGGGCTAAGCCCCTAAAGGAAGATCAAAATTACCGTGGGGGCAAAAATTGCCCACGGTCGAAAAAAATTAGGGGGCGTAAAATAGGGGGGATAGCGTACAACGGTTGCTGACGCAACCGTTTAGCACCCTTTCTTCGAAAGGGTGCTAAAATTAGGCTTGCCAAAAATTAGCTTTCTTCGAAAGGGCGCCAAAAATTAGGGTTCTCAAAAATTAGGGTTCTCAAAAATTAGGGTTCTCAAAATTAGGGTTGCCAAAAAATTTGGGTTCTCAAAATTGCGCCAAAAAGGTCAAGGTCGGTCAAGGTCAAGGCCAAAAAGGTAGGTCAAGGCATGGTAAAATCACCCTCAGGAAACAAACGGCGGTCAGAAAAGTACCGGGTGGGCAGGTAAAAATTAAGTTATCTTTACCCCAAGGTAGGTCTCCAATTTGGAGTAAAAATTTGGGGTAAAAAAAAATGTGTGCAAAATGACTCTACTACTCTCCTCTCTTTAAAGAATATTTTCCTTATCAGGGTCATTTTCGCGCCGGTTTACACGTTCCTTCCGGAGCTTTATTAGATCTTGCATCTAATCATCTCATCAACCTCTACCATTCTCAGTAAAACTCTTCAATTTATAATATATATATATATGTTTGTTGCTATATATATATATATATATACATATATATATATTATTATATATATAAGTAGTATATAGCATGAGTTAGAAAAGATATATATATATATATATATATATATATATATATATATATATATATATATATATATATATATATATATATATATATATATATATATATATATATATATATATATATATATATATATACATATAGCAAATATATAGTAGCAGCAGCAGTATATATATATATATATATATATTATATATATATATATATATATATATATATATAATATATATATATATATATATATATATATATCCAAAAGAGAAGATTTTATCGCCGATTTCAAAAATGCAACAAGAAGACCTCGAGGAATAACAAAGAAAAGAAAGTTGTTTAAGAAAGAACTTCCAACAGGCAATAATAATATTGCCAAGAGTGAAATTTGCGAAAAGTATCCAATAAAAATGTGTATACATATAAGTTAATATAGCTGCGCATTATAATAATAATAATAATAATAATAATAATAATAATAATAATAATAATAATAATAATAATAATAATAATAATAATAATATAATAATAATAATAATAATAATAATAAATAATAAAAATAAATAATAAAAGTAGTGATGCCCGCTTTTGACCGGTGCCACCCTTTTCGATATGAAGGAATAGAGATATAGGTCTGAAACTTGGAATATAATGTATTAGGATAAGCATGAAACCGTGTAAATTTCAAGTCTGTAGGATGTATATGAGGGGGTCACCCCCGAGAGCGTAGCCGCTACGCCCTTGTTACGGCATCCCTTTTGGCTTTCCAAACCCGAGATTGAGTTAAGCCTAACGAGAGTTAGGCTCGAGCGTGATGACGTAATCTCGTCAGTAGGGATAGTTTCGCAATGGTGATACGATGACATCTCCCTCCATCTCTACGCTTGTTGTTGATATCTTCACAAGGAGTTTCGTTGTTCCCAACGATGTGTCATTTATATTTAATTGTAAACCGAATGGCAACTGCTACATTGCTCATATTCCTGTCAGAGGGTCAAATATAATAAGTATTGCATCACTTTATGCAAATGGTTATAGCATAAAATCATTTTCATGTTTAGAGTTGTTATTTTCTGAAAGGGGGAAGGAGTCTAAAAAAGAGATAATGTTATTTGGGATAAGGTTATGATAAATTTTTGTTAAATATTACTATGATAATGTAAAAACTTTGTTACGTTTACTGTTATTCGTTGGTCTGTATGATAATCGGTCAAGGTTATATACATTTTTGATAAATGTTACTGTGTCAATGTAAGAATAACGTTAATATGTTAGAGATATACGCCTGGAAAAAGTATGAAAAGGTTACGTTTTTGTATGTAAAGTTAGTTACTTTACTGGTGTTAAGTGTGGAACTTTTTTTAATGTTAACAGTTTATTAGGGCGTAAGATGTGTTAGGTGTTGTACATTATTTTCCTAGTTCATATGATGCTATGTTAGCTTTGTTAATGTGAAAACACATTGTTATTTTTTTAGCATATATTCACTGATTAGTATATAAAGAACTCAGTGGAACTTTGTTAATGTTAACCGTTTATTCGTATGTAAGTTGTGTTAGGTTTGTCTTTGTACATTATTTTCTTAGTTCATGTTACGCTATGTTAGTTTTATTGATGTGGAAACTTTATTACGTTAGAGTATATTCGTTGATCAGTATAATTAACCAATGTTGTGATAAATTTTAGTTAAATGTTACTGTGTCGTGATTAACGTTAATATGTTAGAGATATGCTTGAAAAAGTAAGATTAGGGTTACGCTTTGCATACCATGTTAGTTGCTTTACAGGTGTTAAGTGTGGAACTTTGTTAATGTTAACAGTTTATTTGTGTGTAAGTTGTGTTAGGTTTGTCTTTTTTGCATTATTTTCTTAGTTCATGTTACGCTATGTTAGTTTTATTGATGTGGAAACTTTATTATGTTAGAGTATATTCGTTGATCAGTATGATAATTAACCTGTGAAAAATTTTAGTTAAATGTTACTGTGTTAGTGTAAGATTAACGTTAATATGTTAGAGTTATGCTTGAAAAAGTAAGATTAGGTTACGTTTTGCATACCATGTTAGTTGCTTTACTGGTGTTAAGTGTGGAACTTTGTTAATGTTAACAGTTTATTCGTGTTTAATGTGTGATAGGTTTGTCTTTGTACATTATTTTCTTAGTTCATGTAACGATATGTTAGCTTTATTGATGTGGAAACTTTGTTACGTTAGCATACTTTCGCTGCTCTGTATGATAATTAACCAATGTTGTGATAAATTTTAGTTAAATATTACCATGTTAGTGTAAATTAACATCGTTATGTTAGAGATATGCTTGACAAAGTAAGAATAGGTTACGTATTTGCATGCTATGTTAGTTACTTTACTGGTGTTAAGTGCGGTACTTTGTTAATGCTTTCGACTGCTTGTCTTGCTTAAGGTGTGTTGGGTTTGTTGTTGTACCTTATTTCTTCTTAGTTCAGTTGATGCTATGTTAGCTTTATTAATGTGAAAACTTTGTTACATTAGAGTATACTCATTGGTCTGTATGATAATTACACACGGTTATGGTAAATTTTTGTTAAATATTACAGTCTTAATGTAAAATAACAGCGATATGTTAGAAAAGTGTAAGTAGGTTACGTCTTTGTATGCTATATTAGTTACTTTACTGTTGTTAAGTGTGGAACTTTGTTAACGTTAACAGTTTATTCCTGTTTAAGATGTGCTAAGTTTGTCGTTGTGGGTTATATTCATAGTTCAGATGATGCTAAGTTAATGTGAAAACTTTGTTACGTCAACATATATTGATTGATGCTTGTATAAAGAACTTGATTTTATGTTATGTTTATCCAAAATGATACTCGAAATGTGACTTGAATCAATAGATCAATAGATCAAGGATGGACAGGAGGGTAGCCGGATGCTGGCTGGATGGTGGTTTGATTTACTGATTTACTGATTTAGGGTATGTAAAACGTTACAATTTTAGTAAAAATTTGACCTTAATCAATAGATCAATAGATCACAGATGGTCAGGAGGGAGGTTGGATAGTGGTTTGATTTAGTGATTTACTGCTTTAGGGTATGTAAAACGTTACAATTTTAGTAAAAAATATGACCTTAATCAATAGATCAATAGATCACAGATGGATAGATCAATGGTTTGATAGTGGTTTGATTTAGTGATTTACTGCTTTAGGTATGTAAAACATAACAATTTTAAAAATTTGATCTTAATCATTGTGATCAATAGATCGCAGATGGTCAGGAGGGGGGATGTTGGATAGTGGTTTGATTTAGTGATTTGTCGTGTTGAGGGTAAGTATAACGTTACAATTTTAAAAATTTGACCTTAATCAATAGATCAATAGATCACAGATGGTCAGGAGGGAGGTTGGATAGTGGTTTGATTTAGTGATTTACTGCTTTAGGGTATGTAAAAACGTAAATTTGTAAGTTATAAACAAAAAGAATAAGAAATTTTATTTATTTATTTATTTATTTTTTTTATTTTTTCTTGATGTAGGTTTCGTCGTTCTATGTCAAGATTTCAGGTTTGAGGGGCTGGTGACCCTCCTTTGGGTGTGTACGGATATTTAACCCATATATGATGTGAGTACCTTATATGAAGATTGTATACCGAGTTTCAGCTTTCTACGTCAATATTTAATGTTTGAGGGGGCCAGCATCCCGGAACCCATGGGGGTGTTACTTCGTATACACCGAGGTTATGTTACCATCTAACCATCCTCCAAATTTTAACACGATACGATAAGTTCTCGGAGGCTGGCTGGCAATCAAAGTCGGAGTCTGAACCGGATGCGAAGAAGCAACCACGGCGGAAAGCAAAGTCGGAGTGCGTAAAAAAAACGATCCCTTACAGGGATCGAGATTCGATTCTCTTCGATAATCGAATCTTCGACGTAATAATAATAATAATAATAATAATAATAATAATAATAATAATAATAATAATAATAATAATAATAATAATAATAATAATAATAATAATAATAATAATAAAGATAGTTGACGGTATCTCGGTTCCGACGAGATTACGTCACGCTCTGCTCTGCTAACTCTCGTTAGCTTAACTCAATTTTTCGGCCTAAAAGCCAAAAGGGTATAAACGCGGGCGTAGCGGCTACGGTGGGAGGTACCCCCTATATACATCCTACAGACTTGAAATTTACACGGTTTCATGCTTATCCCATACATAGATTATATTCCAAGTTTCAGACCTATATCTCTTATACTTTTTGAGAAAAAGGGTGGCAGCGGTCCGGACGGGGCATCACTACTAATAAATACACACACACACACACACAATAATAATAATAATAATAATAATAATAATAATAATAATAATAATACAATAATAATAATAATAATAATAATAATTCTGTTATACCACCCTGGTGGATGCTTTTGTTGTGTGGTGCAAAGATTTTAATACGATTTGTGAACCAATCACCAACAATTCATAACATAATAAAAAAGTATGAAACAAAACACCCACAAACTACCAACAACATACCCAACAACTCTTATAATCGTATCACAAACCCTTAAATAAAGTATGAATATAATAGTAAGTATCAAACAACACCTTGCTTACAATCATAAATACTCACAAAAAAATTATAAAAAATCTGATTACTAGCTTCGCACCAAAATCTAACCTCTGAAAGTGCATGCCTTGATAAAAAAGTGACAAAATTAAGTGAAAAGATGCCAGATTCGCAAGATTATGCCAAAAATCAAAGCAATATATTTCAGCTTTGTAAAATGTGACATCAAACAATTTAATTTTTTTATAAATCTTTGTGAGAAAGCAATTCGTTCTTGCCATTCTCTGTTATGGTAACCGGGCGCTGTAATTCCTTAGCTTTTACTAGATCGTTAGAAATTTAAATATTTAAATTAATTTTTAACAATAAAATCAATGAATGGCGCACTAACATTTGTACCATCGTGACCCGTGAAAGCGAAATAATACCAAAAATATTGTTTTGAACATCATACGGCTATTTAAAATTAAAAAGGCATCCGTCGGAAATAAGCTGGGCAAACAGATGAAAATGGAGACCAAATTTTCAGGCTCATTTTTTGATTTTTTTTTTTAACGTATTTTCATAAATCATTTCAAACATTTCGCTGAAAAATCGGATGGTGTCACTTCAAATTGATAAGTGATCGTCCAAAGATAAATAACAAAGTAAATATTACTTTTTAAAATACAAATTTAAACCCCCCTAGAAAATCATGTTATTTTTAAACAAAAATAAATACGCAATTGTCTCGATAGCACATATACCCAATAATAATAATAATAATAATAATAATAATAATAATAATAATAATAATAATAATAATAATAATACACACACATATTAATAATAATAAAATAATAAAAATAATGTTATTTTTTCATTAATAACGTGTTTTTGTTCAAATAAAATTTGCATAGAATTTTATTTTTCCCCTTTGTATAATTCTTTAATCATATATATATATATGTTACATATTACATATATATGGCGGTTGGCTGGCTGGTTATTATACAGCAGCAGCAGGCGCGCATATATATATGGTTGCTATATTATTATATAATTCATAGTTACATATATACATATATATATATATAATGAAGAAATATGCTATAGATATATGTTGAGTATATATATATATATATAAAGATATATATATATATATATATATATATATATATATATATATATATACAATATTATATCTATAAAAATATATATATATATATATATATGTTGTTATCGCAAAGACAGACAAAGTTTGACTATATATTTCTCCACATATATCTACATAGAGTTATAATACTACATTGCTATGCTATTATATATATATATATAATATATACAAAGTTGGCTATTGGTGCTATATAAATATTTTAACAATATATACATATATTATTCATATATATATATATATATATATATATTACATATATATATATTAGTTAAGGTTATTATATACATACATATTGGTTATAACATATATTATGATATTATATATATATATATATTATATATATATATATATATATATATTAAGTATGTTATATTACATACATATTGATATTGGAGTTATACATATTATTATTGGTTATATATATATATACATTTCTTATATATACATATATACATATATATATATGATATATATATATATATATTATTAGTTATTATTATGAAGAGTTATATGAAGAAGAAGAAGAAGTTACATGTTGGCTATTATTACATATATATGCATATATATATATATATAAAACGATTAAATTTTCTATGTAAGATAATTATTTATTACTGTTATTGCATATTAATATTTTGATATTACTGCATATATATATATATATATATATATATATATATATATATATATATATATATATATATATATATATATATATATATATATATCGAACCTTATGAGTTATATGAACCTGTGAATTTTATGTAATTTTTTCATATATTGTTAGTATATGATAATAACAATAAATTAAAATGGTGATAAGAAAGATACGAAATATTAAAAATTAAAAAATAAATAATCAAGAACATACGTTTTGCATGAGAGAAAAAAAACGTAATTTAGCGCTAAAACGTGAAAGAATTTAAGGTAGGGTAAAAAATAAGGTTTCGGGGTAAAATTCGT
>JABUQX010103766.1:60000-62500 GCA_015478945.1 Trachelipus rathkii
TATCCTCTCCTCCTATCCACTCCCCATCTCCTCCCTTGATCCTCTCCCCCAACCCCTCCTTCTTCTTCCTTTTTTTATTAACTTCTTTCCAGAACAACTTGCTCCCCGATTCAAAATTTTCCGTCACTTTTCTACACCATTCATCTTTTGCTCTTCTCTTCGCCCTCTCCACCACCCTCTTTGCTTCCACTCTAACCCTTCTATATTCCTCCCAGCTTCCCTCTCTCCTACTTCCCAACCACTTCACATAAGCCTCCTTTTTCCTTTTCACCACCTCCTTCACCTCCTCACTCCACCATTCGCTCCCTTTCCTTCTGCTTGCACCCACCCTCTTTACTCCACATACCCTTCTAGCCTCTTCACATATTGCCTCTTTAAATCTCATCCACTCCCCCTCCACCTCCCCACTTCCCGTCCCCCTCACGTCTCTCCACCTATCCTCCATACCTCTCCTGAACTCCCTCTTACACACTGTCTCCTCCAATTTTTCCACCTTTATCACTTCTACTCTCCTCTTTTCTCCCCTTTCCCTAATCACCTCTCCTCCCACCCTTATCCTAGCAACCACCAAATAGTGATCCGATATCCCCCTCCCCGCCCCTCTAAATACATTTACATCTAGTAATCTGCCTCTATCCTTCCCATTTACACACACATAATCCAGTACCGCCCTCCCCCCCGTTATCTCACTCTTCCATGTATACTTATGATTTTCACTTTTTTTGAACCAAGTATTCCCCACTATCATTCTTCTTTCAACACACAACTCTAACAGACTTTCTCCATTAACATTCCTCTCCCCTACCCCAAATGGTCCTATTATTCTTCCCACCCCCTCCCTTCCTACTCCTGCATTCAAATCTCCCAATAGACAAATTTTATCATTTACCCCAAAACTTTCCCAACACTCATTCAACTCACTCCAAAACCTTTCTCTCTCCTCCTCCCTCGCTCCATTCACTGGTGCATATGCGCATATAAACACCCACATTTCCCCCCCGAATTTCACTTTTACCCACATTATCCTCGAACTCACCTGTCTGCACAACCTTACCTTATCCCACACCTCTTTCCTCATAACTATTCCCACCCCTTCCCTCGCCCTCACTCTCTCGTTCACCCCTGATATCATACCCTTGTATTTTCCAAAGTCCACCTCCCTCTTTCCCTTCAGCTTAGTTTCTGTTAACCCTATCACATCCAACCTTTTTTCTTCAAACATTAACCCCACTTCCTCCCTCTTCAAATCCTCGTTTACCCCTCTCACGTTCATACATCCCACCCTAATTACCTCTCTCCTCCCCATCTTTTCCCTTCTTCTATATATATACACACTCAGGCTGCACGCTTTGTGGGACTCCCCACCCTACCCACACCTAAGGCCACCACCCCGCTCACCAAATATACAACAATAACAATAACAATAAAATAACAATAATATATATATATATATATATATATATATATATATATATATATATATATATATATATATATATATATATATATATATATATATATATATATATATATATATATATATATATATATATTTATATATATATATTTATTTATATATATATATATATATATATATATATATATATATATATATATATATACTGCTATATATATATATATATATATATGCTCTATATATATATATGCTCTTCTGGAAGGTTTCACAGGTCTCCCGAACCCTTTTGGTCCTCTTTGAGGAGTGGTCACCACATGTCATTTTATACTACTTAGCCATTGTATATGCACAGACGTTTGCGCATACATGTATATGCATCATGCGTTTGCGCATCTCATCTTCTATCTTCTGAAGCGAATCATCCCACCCGCAAGGAATAACATTAAATTGCGGATTTAAAAAGTGACCTATACCAGTCACTGACCGAACTGGAACTCGACCCGTAACCACTCTGGAAGTGTATAGGGCTTAACAGATTGTGTTCGCCTAAATGGCCGATAATAAGTAAACATTTAGTCCTTACATATAAAGGATGGCATAGCAAAAATTTGGAATCAGCTATTTCCATACTTTTCCCAAATTAAATCTGGAAATTTTATATCAATTTGCATTTTATATATATATATATATATATATATATATATATATATATATATATATATATATATAATATATATATATATATATATATATATATATATATATATATATATATATATATATATATATATATATATATATATATATATATAAAACAGAGAGAGAGAAAGTAAAATCGCTATCATCCATACACACACATACATATACACATACTTACACACTTACACACACACACATACACACACATACACACACACACCTTTTACTTAAAATAAAAATGAGTCCTTGGATGAAGGATCGGTATCCAGAGGAGCGTTCGGGACGAAGCCCTATAAGCGACTCATTCACAATTGATGAGTTGAGTACTGAGGTCGTGTAATTACACTCCAAAACCAGGAAAAGCTGAACAATAACATTAAAATT